>WAAG01031181.1:103079-137028 GCA_013390105.1 Tichodroma muraria
AAAAAAAAAAGGCAGGAAAAGGCATTTCGCACATTCCTTGGGGTTTAGGTGGCTCTTAGGAGGATGTTTACCCGCATAAAATGTGGATTTTCCCAAGGCAAGACCCCACGTTATCCAGGAGGGTCCTGCCAAAGGATGCTGGAGCAGGGAACTCAGGGAAGCAGGTTTGTCACCAAATCCTTAAAATCCTTGAATCCCGTCCAGTCCCACCCCTGCCATGGGCAGGGACACCTCTCACTATCCCAGGTTGCTTCAAGCTGGCCTTGGACACTTCCAGGAATCCAGGGGAAGCCACACCTTCTCTGGGAATTCCATCTCAGGATCTCACCACTGTCTCAGGGAAGAATTTATTCCCAATATCCCATCTAACTCTGTCCTCTGGCAGTGGGAAGCCATTCCCCCTTGTTCCATCATTCCAGTTCCTGATGGAATTCCCTCTTCTCCCATCATCCCCCAGTTTTACAAAACTCATGGGAATGACAGAACATCAACACCCAAACCCAAACGCACCAAACCCCAAAACTTGGGAGAAGGGAGGGGAGAAAGAATCAAAATAAAATCCGATGAGACCCGTCCATGTCCGAGCTGGGAGCAGTTTCCAGGAAAAGAAACCTCCGGTGTCCCACGGCTCCCCTTGCCCTGGGCTGTTTGGGAAGGCTGGGAGCACAGAGGGCTGCCCTGTTCTGCACACTGGGGCTTTATGCTCCAGGAGCTGGGGCAGCATAAGGGCCTTTTCTGTTCCAAATTCCAGCAGCCTCAGCTCAGGGAAAAATTGCCTTTTCCTCGCTGGGCTGTGTCAACAGAGCCAGGCAGTCGGAAAGGCCACGGCTCAGGGATGTGGAGATCCTCAGCTCCCAGGATTTGATGGGGGGAAATCAGCTGGAGAAAGCAGCTGGAGCAGGGAATGGCTGCAGCAGCATGTGGGCAGTTCCAGCCTCCTTCCCGCTGGGTGTCCAAGCCCAGAGTGTCCCCTGAGGACCTGCAGATCCCTCCCTGGCCGTGCAGATTGGTTGGGATCTGTCCATGAGCCCAGGGTGGCAGAGATCATGGAATGGTTTGGGTTGGAAAGGACCTTAAAGCTCATCCCATGGGCCTTCACCATCCCAGGCTGCTCCAAGCCCCATCCAACCTAGCCTGGGACACCCCCAGGGGTGGGGCAGAACTGAGGTGTCATTCCTGGCCCTGCAGAAACAGGGAGGGTTTGGGGCAGAAGAGGAGCAGGGAAAGAAACAATTCACGGAGCTGGATCCAGCCCCGCTGCTCAGGGCTGCACTGGAGCAACTACAGGAGCAAAATCCCATTTTTTCAGGTGACCTGACACCAGTGGGAACCTGAACTCTGCGTTTCAGGGAGGGACAAGAAGCTGCATGCAGCCACCAGCCCCAGCAGGGATTGGGGAATGTCGGGAAACCTGAGCTGCGAGAAAACAACAGAGAACTCAGGGAAGCTTTAAGGTTTGTCACCAAATCCTTAAAAACCTTAAAGCTCATCCAGTCCCACCCTCTGCCACGGGCAGGGACACCTTCCACTATCCCAGGATGCTCCAAGCTGACCCTGGACACTTCCAGGGATGGAGCAACCACAGCTCCTCTGGGAATTCCATCCTAGGACCTCACTGCTGTCCCAGGGAAGAATTTATTCCCAATATCCCATCTAACCCTGCCCTCTGACAGTAGGAAGCCATTCCCCCTTATCCCATCATTCCAGTTCCTGATGAAGTTCCCTCGCTTCCCATCATCCACAGTAGGAAGCCATTCCCCCTTATCCCATCATTCCAGTTCCTGATGAAGTTCCCTCACTTCCCATCATCCACAGTGGGAAGCCATTCCCCCTTATCCCATCATTCCAGTTCCTGATGAAGTTCCCTCGCTTCCCATCATCCACAGCTCTTTCTGCTCCAAATCCCCAAGCCTTCCCCCCTCAAGGTCTTTCCAGCTCAACCCTCGAAGCTCCTTTTGGAATGACCCTTCCTCCTCCTCCTCCTCCCCCTCCAGCACCTCCAACCCCCCCATCCAGACGTGGTGCCCAGCTGGGGGCGGCACAGGGGCTCACCTGGAAGGCGTGGCTGGCAAATCCCAGCCCCAGCTGCCGGCACACCACCATGGCCTCCACGGTGCCCCAGTTGTGGCTGCAGACCGTGCCCCACCTCAGGCTGCCGTTGCGCTCGGCCAGCACCTCCACGCGGCCCTCGTAGGGGCTGCGGCCCCCGCTCAGGCGAAGCTGCGGGACACAGAACCCGTAAATCCGCGCCGAGCTTCCGAGGGAAAGGGCAACGCGCGGGCGAAACAAGTTCTGCTCCCCAAAAATCTTGGAAGCATCGGATGTCCCCAGCTGGAAGTAACGCAGGCGCAGCAGAAAATTCCCCCTTTAGCATGGAGCTGGAGGAATCCTGGTGAGGGATTTTTTTCCCCCCCCCTCCCCACAGACTGGCGAAAAGGAATTCCAACAAGACTGCCTGAACACGTTCCCAATCTTTCCTTGGGGAAAACGACTCAGGGCACTGGGGTCGTGCAGCACCACGTCCCGTTTTTGTGTCGGATCAGGAGGGGCTCCTCGAGAGGAAGGCACTGGGAAACCACCCAGGAATGGAGCAGCACTCGGAGTCTCCTCAGGGCTCGAGCTCAGGGAGTTAAGTTCTCCCAGTTTGGCAGGGGACGCTCCAGTCAAGCCCAGCAGCTCAAAGGGTTGGAGCAGCTGCAGCAGTAACATTCCCTGGGAAAGCTTCCCTCCCCTGCTCCTTTAGACCTTTGGAAGGAGCACCCGGAGGAATCCGTGTCTGGTTCACGCAGTTAGCACAGAGTCATGGAATGGCTGGGTTGGAAAAGGTTAAAAATTGGGTTAAAAAATCATCCAGTGCCACCTCCTGCCATGGGCAGGGACCTTCCTCCATCCCAGGTTGCTCCAAGCCCCGTCCAACCTGTTCTTCCTCATTTTAAGGACTCTGCCATGTCCAGTGGAGCTCAAAACCCAGCACAGAAAGGGCGACTCATCTTCATTTTCCCTCCTTTTCTTAGCTAAAACCTGAATGAAACACTCATGGCTTGGGTGAAACGATTCCTGCCCAATTCCTGTCCAAAATTCTCTCACACCTGGATCCCTCAGCTCCTCACCTGGTTCTGGAAGCCCATGGCTGGCACGTTGCACCTCACAGCAGCATCTTCCTCGTGGTTGCAGCCCTGGGACTCGGTGTTGAACTTGCAGTCCGTGACCGACTTCTCAAAGCCCGTGCAGTCGATCTCGTTCAGGTGGATGGGACCCATTCCTCGGGAAAAAAAAAACAGGGAAAAAAAGTCTTTTTGTGTGGTGAGGTTGCTAAAACCACTGTGACCTCCAGCTTTCAAAACTTGGAAAAAAATACGCTGATTTTTTTGTAAAAATAAAACAAAGATCTGCGAATATTGTTAAAAATTTCACCGTTAAATTTTTTTCCGGTATTCTCTGCAACTCAAGCATGCAAGAATCCCAGGGAGAAGCCAAGCCTCCAGTGTTTCATAATTTACAAACCTCAGCTGGTACAAACTGTGACCTTTGGGCTGGGTCTTTGTGCTGGAATCTGCTCCCAGTCAAGGCCTGAGCTGGGACATGGATGCGTTGGCCGTGAATAAAACATTCACAGTGAGAGACCAGGAGTCAGGAGAAGAAATTTGGGGCAGGTCGAGGATTCCAGTCTTGAGGAAACAGCAGTGAAGCACTGCAGAGAATGGGCGCAAGGTGCTGGGAGAGAAAAGGAATAATTTGGGTCCTCCCAGGATGAGCAGCAGAAGAAAATTGGAATTTCCATCAGAAAAACATGGAAGGGAACAATCCTCCTGCAAAACCCAGCTCCTGCTTCCAAATCTGGTTGGAAAGAACGACAAGGCAGAGATGTGAATGTATTTGGTTCAATTTCACCCTCAATTAATTAGTGGGGTTTGGGCACCTCGGCCAGCCCTGTGACCCCTCCCGCCACAGCTGGACAGGGTGGGAGGACATTCCTGGGGGAGGCTGCTGGGGAAGGGGAATCTTGTCCTTTTTTTTGCCTCTCTCTCATTAAAATCCTGTTTGTGGTTCCCATCTGGAGCTGGCAGCACTTCCTGGCCATTCTGCAGCCACCAAAGGGCTGAGGGGGAGGAAAGCCTTGACCAGAACTGGAGAGGGAAGCTCCAGGAATGCAGGAGGGAGCCAGGCCCACGCTCCCAGCCTGGCAAAGCCATTCCAGAGGGATGACAAGGATGACAAAGGGCAGGGCCTCACTGAGCCACAGAACCCTGGCAGGGCTGCTCTTCTTGAGGAAGTTATGACACATGGGGGGCACGGAAATGGAGCCAAAATGTGATGAAATGTGAAGAAAATTGTATTTCCTCCCACGCCACTGCACTTAAACCCCCCCAGGATTAGGCCTGCCCATCCATTTGCCTTCACCTACTCCTTGGAGTTTAATTCCACGCTCTCCCTCCCAGGATATCAACACATCCACGAGCTCTGGGCTCAGCATCTCCTCCTCTTGTGGAAATGAGGGTGAATTGTTTAATCTGGGCCTGTTAAAGGTGGGATAAACCCTCCTGCCATACCCTGAGCTCTGTGGAAGGCTCTGCTCCCCCACTTTGTCTTACCTGGGGCTCCCAGTTCAGCCACTGGGAGCTGATTTAGCCTGTGAGACCCAACCTCCCACCCCCACAGTGAGGCTGCTCCTCCTCAGCACCCTCGGAAAACCCAAACTCCCCGGGGATGCAGCTGGAACAGAACGAGGTGTAAACAGGGACACGGCCTGGAGAGCTTGGAGAGGGCATCCAGGGCCAAAACAAAAAAAATCTCCTTTTCCAACCAAACCGCGACGCTCTGGCTGCTGGAGGGATGTCACCCATCCCAGGGGACGCTCCTGAGAGGAGCACTGATGGATGAGCAGAAGGGAAAGGGGAAAGAAATGGAAAGGGAAGCGCGTGGGAATCCACAGGTCCCAGGAAGAGCGCGTTCCACGTTCTCCTCCCTCACGCGGCAGCCCCAGGGTGACGGAGCTGCTTCCCAGACCCCATTAAACACATCAGCAGATTCCAGCCCGCCACAAAGAGGGTTTCTGGCAAATCCAGTGGATTTGCTCATATTTTAAAGCTGCCCAGCCTCAGGACACCCACGTGCTGTTTCCTTCTCTCCCCTTCTCCAAGCTGAAGAAATTCCCCCCATTCCTTTATTCTCACAACAAGGATTTGGTGTATTTTTTTTTTGTTATTCACACAAGGGTTTTGTTTATTTATTTATTTTTTTTGTTATTCTCACAACAAGGGTTTGCTGTCTTTTTTTTTTAAATTTTTTTAAAAATTTATTTATTTTTGGAATTCCACCCTGGGAACGAGGTGTGGGAATCTCCAGGTGGTTTCAGTTCACCTTTGACCACATTTTGGGATTTAAACCAACTCCCAAAGACAGGAAATCCAAACCCAAATCTGGCTCTGAGCTGTTCAAATGCCCTTCTATTTATAATGAGCTAAATTACTGTCTTGCTCTTAAATTGGAGCGTTTGAAGTCTGACTTCAGGATTAATTTTTGCCAGGAACCTTCTAGTAATGCATTACACCATGGTGTGGTTCTGGAGAACTCAAAGGGAATTTCAGAGCAGCAGATGAGATAATTAAGAATTAATTACTGGAACAGCTGTCTGAGCAAAAGGTCAAACTCATCACTCCCCAGGCTTTTTTTCAGGGAATCTTTTTAAGTCACAGAATTCCAGTCTGGCCTCAAGAGACTTATTAAGGTTAGGGAAGAAATTCCTGGTCCTCAGATTGACCATCCCAACAAAAATCCGCCTGTGTCCTGAATTATGGGATGCTCCTGGCGGTGGAACATTCCTTAATTCAGGGCACCAGTGAAAGGAATGAGGGATCTGTCTTCACAAACAAACTGGGGGTCTGCTGATAAGTAAAACTGGATACTGAGAGTTGAAAGAAACAATGGGAGGAACCATAAATTCCATAGGAATTCCACTGATTGACACAAGGGAAAGAAAAGGGGGGGGTATACATTAGAAGGGGGTCTTAGGAATGAAATTTCAGGAAGTCTGTGCCTCCCAGGTACCTCAACCAACGGGGAAAGGGAGAGGAAATCAGGATAAAAAGGAGAAAACTGGAGACACCCCAGGGAAAACGCCCCACGGCCTCTCTCGATTTCAACAGAGGAAAAAAAATTATCTCCCTCTCTCTTTATCCCAATAAAGCCACAGGACTCCTGTCTCCTTTTTGGACCCAAACCTCCGGCGTCCCAGGGCCCCCCGGAGCTGAGGCGGCGCCTACCTTGGCCTAGCCTGGCTCCCGTGATGGCCTCCTTGGCGCTGCCGAAGCCCAGCTCCCGGCACACCACGCTGGCCGACACCAGGTTCCAGCTGTCGTCACACACCGTGCCCCACTCCCCGTTTTTCAGCACCTCCACCCGGCCTTCCCCGGTGTTGGCTCCTCCTTTCAGCCTCACCAGGGGCTGCTGCAAGAGACAGACGCGGGAGTGGCGACGCCGTTTGGGTTCTGCCCTTTTTTTTCCCCTCCCGCTTCCGTACGGTTCCGTGCGTTCTTCTCCACTTGGAGCTCTCCAGCCTGTGGTGCCAGCGGTTTGTTTTCCCCAGTACTTTTCCATGGCCTTTCCCCGGGCAGAAAGACAAAAATTCCAGAGCCCCAAGCGCCGGGAGGTGCAGGGCCCCGGTGCTGTCCTGGTTCTTCCTGGGAATCAAGGCCAGAACGACCCCTTGGGATACATTTTCATGGACAAAACACAGCCAGTGCTGAGGGGAAGACTCCAGGGAAGGGGCTTGGCCTGGGGGAAACTGCATCACCACCTGTCCTCCTCGTTAGTGCTTTTTATCATGCTAATTATTTAAATTACGCTAATTTAAATCATGCTGATTTCCAAAAATCTATAAATATCTACTCGTCCCTGTGGGGGCGAGCTTTTGTGGACATCTTCCCATAACTGCTCCTGAAGGCCTTCAAACGAAGATACTCTTTTTTTATTTCCTCCGTACTAAAACTGTAAGTTTTGTTTCCAGGTTGGGAAAAAGGCAGCAGTGGGGTCACTGGGAGCAGCACTTCCATCCTTTACGGGGATTATTTACGGAAATCTGGGCCTAAAAATTATCACGGAATCACCCGAGACGCCTTAAAAAAATCCATCACACAACTCCAATGCCTAAGAGAAGACGGCCTCTAAGAGAGAACGAGAATCCTAAGGGAATGCCTCTAAGAAGAGAATGAAAGGAGATTTTTATCTCCAAAGATTTTGCTGAGCACGGATTTGTTTCTCACACCTCACGTGTGGGCAGAGAATTAAAAAAAAAAACCCATCCCAGTTCTCTGCAGGTGCTTGGATTTAGGAGCCTTTTTCCCCATCCTGGAAAAAAACGGGAAAAAAATCCCGTTTTTCACATTCCTTGGGAGCCTTGCAGGAGGGCTGGGAATGGCCCTGAGCCCGCCGGCGCCCAGCTCTCACCCCTGGCTGCCCTAAAGGGGTTTATTTGCTGTTCACACCTCCAGCCCAGGCTCCTGGCCTAATCCAGGACCAACGCCGAGCTCAAGCCCTGTAAAACCTGCCTGAGCGCTCAGTTCCGACCAACAATAATAAATAAATAATATATGGTAAACAATCATCAAAAAGTAAATAATAAATGAAAAGGGGAATAAAAAAATCTGGCATTTGCAGTCAGAAATACCCAGCTGAGTGGCAGCTCCAGTTCCACTCATTTCTGGGTTTAAAATATTTAATTATTATCTGTTAATCGCCCCCTCCTTCCCCCAGTGCCAGGCAGGGAGCTGCCAATTTCTGCTGCACCTGAGAGCTGGATGAGGTGGTGAGAGCAAAGCTTTAGGTTTGGGAACGCCAAAAATCCTTTGCTTTTCCCACTGGGATCACGCCTGGAGCTATTTCTCCAGGCTGGGGTCGCACCAAGGACACACAAAGCCCAAACAAAGGCTTAAGGAATTACTTGGCAACTCGTGTGGTTTGGGAGATTAACAATGATTTACAAAACCTTTCACCTCCCGGGCCTAAATCCTGCAAGCTCCGGTGCAGGGAAGAGACTGGGATCCAGGCAGGGACTGCATTATTCCCACCAATATTCCCATTACTGGCACCTGGGAAGAGCCCAGAGACACCCCCCCTCCCCAAAAACCACCCAGGAACTGCCACAAAATCCAAATTTTCACGATTTCACAAATCCAGAAAATCCTCTGATGAGAAACTTCCAAGATTCCCCCTCTATCCCAAGGCTGCAGCTGCAGAATTTCCCTTGGCACCCACCTAGCCCATGTTTGATGCTTGTTAAGCTGTCCTCTCCTAGCCCCTGACTGGGAACTACCAATTCCAGCCTTGTTTTCCAACATTTTTGCATCTCCTGGGATTTTTACTCCCCTCTCAGCACTCTCCTCCTCGCCAGACTACACAAACCCAGCTTTCCAAGCTCCCCGTGTTTTCCCAGTCTCCCCCCAGGGCATTTCCTGCCGAGGACATGGAGGTAGAGGAAATGTCAGCTGATTTCCACAGGGAGATTCCAGCAGAATTCCAGAGCCTGTGGAACAGCAGAGCCCGGCAGCAGCCAGGCACGAGTTCAGCTGGCTGAGACTGAGCAGCTCCAACAGGAACGTGACCCAGGGATTTCCTCACTCCTCGCTCCCAGCTTTGCCAGCTGCCCTGGCAGCCGCTCTCCCGCCCTTTGGAGGCGGGGGGGGAGGAGGAAAGAACCTGGAATTTGGGAGGGTGGGAGCTCAGCTGGGCGTGCCGGGAGAGGGGAATCGCAGAGGAGACGTTGTGGGAGTTGGTGGTGAATGGTTACACACCCAGGGGTTTCCTGCTCTAATTGGCAGCTGGATGGGATATTGGGAAGGAATTCCTCACTGTGAGGATGGGGAGGGGACGGATGGAATCCCCAGAGAAGCTGTGGCTCCTCCTGGATCACTGGAAGTGTCCAAGGCCAGGCTGGAGCACCCTGGGATAGTGGGAGGTGTCCCAGCCCATGGCAGGGGGTGGCACTGGATGGACTTTGAGGTCCCTTCCAATCCAAACCATTCCATGATTCTGTTTTCACATCTGTCAGCGGATGCTGCAGGAACAACCCTAAACTCTGGGAATCTGCTTGGCAGGAAGGCCTGGAGGGACAGGACACGAGGAGTGGCTTCCCACTACCAGAGGGATAACTGGGATACTGGGAATAAACCCTTCCCTGGGACAGTGCTGAGGTCCTGGGACGGAATTCCCAGAGAAGCCGTGGCTGCCTCATTCCCAGAAGCGCCCAGGGCCAGCTTGGAACAAACCCAGTGGAAGGCCTCCTGCCCGCGCCTGGGGGTGGGATCGGATGACTCTGAAGGCTTTTCCGTGCCATTTTGGGAGTCCAAAAGGACTGGCTGGGGCTGCTCCCCGCTCACCTCCTGCCTGAAGGCCTTTCGGAAGCCGCTGTGGCTGCTGGGGGCGAAGGCGCGGCCGGGAACGCAGCTGACCACGGCGGGCATCCCGCCGGCACAGCTGCTGTTCTTCCCGTTTCCCAGTCTGCAGCTGGAAATGTGGGCCTCGCTCCCGCTGCAGTCCATGGAGTAAGCCCAGTAGTGCTGCTTCCTTCTGCTGGCGAACATCCTGAGAGGAATCAAGGAGAAGGGGAAAAGTTAGGGATCCGCGAGAAAAAAAAAAATGGGGTTTGCTACGATTTGGGAGGGAAAACGCCCTGGGATGAAGTGAGGATTGGACAGGAATTTTTTGGAGGTTGATCTGTTCATCCGCACCATGACTTTGTTGCGGTGTCACTTAAAAACATGGAATCATTCAGGCTGGAAAAGACCTCCAAGATCATCAAGTCCAACCGCTTTAAAGGAAATAAATCCTTGCAAGAACTAAAAAAAATCTGAGTAGGAATCAAAGGCGCGGCTCCAGCAAATGACACATTCCCAGGAGTTCAGGTCCCACCCCAGGCAGGGACAGGGATCAGCTAATTCCAAACCGACAAAGAGGATTTGTGCAGATAGCTGGGCTGGGGAGCCCCCCAAAAAACCTTCCCCTTTTGCTGACCAGCAGCTCTCAGCTGGGATTGGGAAAAATCCAAAGCCTCTCCAAGTCTGTGTTAACAACCTGAGAGCAATTTCCGAGAGCACGAGCAATTCCCCTGCCGACTTGTTCACAGCAGAGCAGCTTGGCAGCAGCTCCTGCTTCTCACTCCCAAGCTTCCTGGAGCTGCTCCAGGCACTCCTGAGGAGGCAGGGGCACGTGTGATAAACTGGGAAGGGAAGGAATCCAGCTCCGTCCTAACTGGGAGGCTGCCGGAGTGGAGAGGAATGGAAATACGGGTCAGGCCAGCCCCAAAAAGCAGTTCAAAACACAGGGAAGGCTCAGGGGAGTCCATGCCCTGCTGGGATCTCCACGTGGCTCTGTGTGATCCCGGTGCTGCTCCTCATTCCAGGAATCTCTGCTGGGAAGAGCTGGGATCCAGGGATTAGCTGTGATAAATGGCACAGCGAGGCAGGTGGAATTCGGGGAGGAAAAGCAGCGGTTCCGGTTTGCTGCAGCACAGAGAGCCTGGGGAGCAGCTGGAGAGGGGCACAGAGGGGGTTTCCGGGAACTCCACTGGGCAGGTCCAGGATTTCCCTTTAGGATTTAGACTTTGCGGGGTCACAGATGTTTGCCGGGACACTTTTCTCCCCTGTGCTCTGCTGCCCAGCTCAGCATTTCTCCAGGCTCTCCTGGCTCCCAGCCTCTCACTAATCCTCCCTGGAACCCAATCTCTGGGCTGTGGTTGGGGATGGATCCAGCCAGGCTGGAGAGGGAGCTGTGATTGCATGCCATGATGCTGGAAAAGGATGAAGCAGGGCTGAGGTCCACCCCAGGGAACAGCAGCAGGACCCTGCCTGTCCCGTGGGGAAAAGTGGCTGTCGGAATCCGCCTCTGGCACAGCAGAGCTGTCAGGGACTCCCTGAACCGAGAAAAAAGGGACGGGGAAAAGAGGAATAGAGTTAAAATTTTAAAAAATGAACCCAGGGAGGATGCAATATCAAGCAGCCACTTCCCAGCTGTGCCCAGGACAGAAGGGAGGACCTGGAGAGGCATTTTCATCCCTCACAGACAGGTCCGGAGAGCTCCATGAATTCCAGAGCAGACAAGAACCAGCCTAACTTAGGGAAGCAGGGATGGGGATGCCTTAGAATAGCAAACAATGACCTCATCCTGGAAATTTCATGAGGCATCAACATCTGGACGGTATTAACAGCCCTTGGGAGGCTGGGGAGAAATAAAGCCCCGCCTCACGTCCCCAGACTGAATCTGTGTGAAAAAAGCAGAATTCAGCTGATCTGTACAGCCAGAAACTCGGGGCTTTGCTGATGTTCCGTTTCTGACACAAAAGGGTCCAGCTGGGATCAGTGGGAGCCCAGGGTGACGCTGCTCAGGGCAGAGGTGGGAATGAACATCCCTGCTGGGAGAGTTCGGCCAATTCCAGGTCAAGCTGGAATTCAAACCATTTCTACTGGTGAGGAGAGAGGGATTTTCATCCCAGAAAAGCTTTAAACGAAGCACAAGCGGAGCCCAAAGGCTGTGGGAAGGGCTGAGGGGTTGGTTAAGGAGCACACAGGGTATTCCACGATTCCGTGACCTGGGGAGCAGAGAACAAATCATTGCACACAAACTCCAGGAAAATTCAGCCAAATCTCACTGAGCAGAGTCTGGGGAGCTCCTCCTCGGGGCTGTGAGCAGAGGTTTCAACCCTTGGGAAATTCCTGAAGTTATCAAGGTGCTGCCTTCAGCCTCAGGGAGGAGGGAGGGAAGCCAGGCCGACCAAAGCCCTTCAGCTCCTGGATTTTCCAGGGAAAAACAAACCAGGAGGGTTCCTACTACTAATATTGAAGTGATGAGCTGGCCAGCACCTCTGACTGGGTTTGTAACGGGGTGAGCAGACTGCTTAAACTGGGAGTAGCTGTTTGATCCTGGAGCCTCTTCTTTGTCAAGCCACAAAGACTTCAAAAAGGCATCAGGTCCATCTCTCTGATCCCAAATTTCTCCCCTCTTCATCAGCAAAATGCGTTCAATTCTGCTTTCCTAGCCAGAGCAGGAACTGGGAGGAGGAGTTACAGCAATTCCTATATAAAACCCTCTGAGGGGAATGAACAAGAGCGGGGACTCAGCTTTGGATTTGTTTCATTTCCGAACATAAATCGTGCTGTCAGCTCCAGAGGCCGAGTTACAGTCGGGAATAAACCCCTGGCAGCGGGACAACGATGAACTCAGTTGTTTTCTTTCGAGCAGGATCCATCTGCAAATCATTTCACCTCCCAGCATTGTGCAGGAGCAGAGCTCGGCAGGCAGGGCTGGGGGCAGTGCGACGGGGGGATGTGGGCAGGGGCAGCCCTGGCCAGCAGAAACCTGATCCCTCTCCAAGGGATTTTCTCCAAGCTTTTCTCCCGGCTGCGAAGCAGGAGCGGAGAAGGATCTGCTCCAGGGAGAAGGAGATTCGCAAATTAAAGGGAGGAATGAGGAAAAAAGGACTTTTCTGTGGCTTCACATTCACAGGGAGAGGCGGTTTAGCTCCAGAATGAGCTTTTCCCTCTCCAAAACAAACCATGTGGGACAAGCATCCCCTGGCCCGGGTGGGAAGGTGCCACTGGTCATCATCTCAGTGCCTTGACCACAAATCCAAGGTCATTCCCAGCCCAGAACTGGGAGCTTTCCCAGTGACACCAGCTGAACACGATGCATCCCATAGCACAGAGGGAAGCGGCCCAAGGAAGATGCAGCTCTTAAACTCTGCTGACAAACAGAACTCTGCAGCTGCCAAAGCTTTACAGGCCTCTCCCATCCCATAAAACGCCATCCCCATTTTTTTTCCCAACCTGGGATAATGTTCGGCGTGTTTTCCAAAATATTTGTGGGTGCTGGAGCCCAGCAAGGCCGAAAACAAGGAAAGGGAGGGAGGTCTTGGGGCACTGAGGCTCTTCAGCAGCAGAGATCTCCTGGGCTGGGATTTGGGAGCACTTCACATTCCTAATTCCAGCTCAATTCAGTGGGATTTTCAGCAGTGCTGAGTTGCTGCTGAATAACCTTCCGTCAGTCTTTCCGTTTCCATGTGTCCAAGAGACAGGACAACTCCTGAGCACCCTTTTATTTAAGGCAGATGGCTCCAGATGCTCTGGTTAATGCTTTTCTTGGAAAGGCCGCAACTGGAAGCAGGAAAAATCGACTTTGTCTGTCTGGAGGTGATTTATTCCCTGCTCCTGCAGGGGATGGGAATCTCAGGGATGGGGTTGAGGGAAATGTGCTGCACTGGTGGAAGCAAGTGCAGCACATTTCCCTCAACCTCAACCTCCTCAAACTGGTGTCCAGGGCAATGAATTCCCTGCTCATCTCCCTGGGAATCCTGCAGACAGAATTCCAATGGGTTCTTCATTCCCGATTTTCCCTGTGCTGCTGTGTGGCTCTGGGCTATTCCAAGCCAAGGACCTCTCCAGCGGATGAGGATCTTGCTGATGAAAGAAACGAAACGTGGCCAGGCTGATCCAGTGGGAATGTTCAGAAATAGCGATTCCACAGGCCAGAAGGAGCAGGCAGGAAAACCACGGCTCCTGCCTGGAGCGTTCAGCCCTCCCCTGGAGCAGCCGCTGCTTTCCCCCTCCCCAGCTCCCGGAGCAGCAAAGGAACGAGACAGAATTTCATTTAAACTCTTTTGCATCTGCTTTAGGATGTTTTTCCTAGGCAACAGTGTGGGAAGAGTTTGGTCTGGGATGAGGGCTGGTGACAAAAAAGCAAACAGAAGCAATGACAACAAAATGTCCAGAGCTCCCGATTCCCGAGGAACAGGAAACGCAGCCTAAACCTTTCTGCATGCAGCTCTGGAAAACACAATGTTCTCCCTACAGATCACTGGTTTCTTCCTTCATTTTGAAGGAATCTACAAATCTAAGGAGGAAAAGCAGCACTGAGATCACAGAGGATCCTTTTCCCACCGTTTCTGGGATGCACAGGCAGGAATTGCACTCAGGGTGGGAAGGAGGAGCCTGGGCACAAAGAAGCACAAGAAAGGCTTGTTTTATTCCAAGGTGACTTTTTTGGAGCTTCCAGCACGCCCTGAACTGATCCCACCTCTGGATTTCTGCACATGGATGGGGTGAGCAGTTGGAGACTGCTGACATTGTGGAATGACAGGACACAGGGAATGGCTTCACACTGACATAGGTGGGATATGGAGAAGGAATTCCTGCTTGGGAGGGTGATGAGGGGCTGGGATGGAATTCCCAGAGAGGCTGTGGCTGCCCCTGAATCCCTGGAAGTGTCCAAGGCCAGCTTGGAGCAAACTGGTCTCGTGGAAGGTGTCCCTGCCATGGCAGGAGTGGGACTGGATGGGCTGTAAATCCCTTCCAACCCAAACCATTCCATGATTTTCTCACAGCTGATGGATTTACTGGGACAGTGAGAGCAGTTTGGTCCCATCCCTGCCCTGCCCACCGCACAGAGCTCATCCCTGCTGGAGGAAAGGCTCATCCTTGAGCTGGAATTCCAAAATAAAAATATTTTTTGGGCCAAGTGTCCCATCTCCCATTCCAGGCCCTGTCAAACACTGATACTCGTCAAGGACTGCATCCTATGGATGAGGATCAAAGGCCTCCCCTGCCTGCTCCAGGAAACGCTGGCCATTCCAAACATCTGCACAGACAGAAAATCCCATCTGGAGGAACGAAGCACTGGGAGCTTTTCCTACCCGGGGGTCCCCCCGAGCGTTCCAGGGAATGTCTGTGGCTCCCACCGAGCCCTGCCCTTACTTGTAGACGTTGGTGTTGTATTTCCTCTCGCTCGGGAAGCCGAACATCCCGCAGACCACCCGGGAATTCTTCATGGTCCAGTGCTTGTCGCAGATCTGCTTCCAGGTGCCCTCATCCTTCACCTCCACGTAGCCCTCGGTGACAGGGACCCGCTTGCGGTAGGTGGCCAGGATGGCGCGGATCCGGATGTCCTCCACCTGGATGTTCATGTTCTGTGGGCGGGAAACAAACGGGAATGGTGCTGGATTGTAAGGAAACGGGCTGTGAGCTTCCAGGTGGGATCACAGCCCAATCGTGGTCGAGTTCTGTGGGTGGAAAATAAACGGGAATGGTGCTGGATTGTAGGGAAATGGGTTTTGGAAGTTCCATGTGGGATCACAGGCCAATTTTGGTCACGTTCTGTGGGTGGGAAATAAATGGGAATGGTGCTGGATTGTAGGGAAACGAGCTGTGAGCTTCCAGGTGGGATCACAGCCCAATTGTGGTTGAGTTCTGTGGGTGGAAAATAAACGGGAATGGTGCTGGATTGTAGGGAAACGGGTTTTGGAAGTTCCATGTGGGATCACAGGCCAGCTGTGGTCAGGTAGGGCAGAAAGGACGAGGTGTTGAGGAAGGGACAGGGCAGGGAGGACAAGGAGTGACAGGACAAGAGGGATTCAAACTTCCAGAGGGCAGGGTTAGATGGGATATTGGGAAAAATTCTTCCCTGTGAGGGGCTGGGATGGTATTCCCAGAGGAGCTGTGGCTGCCCCTGGATCCCTGGAAGTGTCCAAGGTCGGATTAGGGTAACCTGGGATAGTGGGAGATGTCCCTGCCACTTGCAGGGGGTGGAATGAGATGATTTTTCAGCTCCCTTCCAATTCAAACCTTTCTGGGATTTTATGAAACAAACCTCTCCACCTCGTGCAAATCCATTCTCTGGAAGAGGATTCTTTTCCTCATTAAAAAAAAAAAAAAAAAAAAAGCAGCAAAAAAGCTCTGATTTGTTTTATAACAAATCTGCTTTGTCACTTCAATTCCAAGTGCTGTTTTCACCTTAATTCACTCCCTGTTCCTGTGGAAATAAACCAAGCTCAGCTTTGTTAGGGCCGGCCTCAATCACAGAATCGTTCCGGGTGCAGGGAGCTGGGAGCCCTGGCAGGGAAGGACTTTGGGGTTTTCATCCAAAGCCATGATTTCATGTGGAATCTGGGATTCCAACGTGCTGACAGCAGCGTTTTTCTGGCTCCTCCTCCACAACCTGGGACAGCAAGTGAGTCATGGAAGCCGAATGGATTTCACATGTGGGACCTACGTGAGGGCACAGAGCAGCCCTGCAGGACTCCGGGGGCAAATCCTGGCTGGAAAAGATCCCTGAGGGCACAGAGCAGCCCTGCAGGACTCCAGGGGGAAACCCTGGCTGGAAAAAAAATCCCTGAGGGCACAGAGCAGCCCTGCAGGACTCCAGGGTGCAGATCCTGGCTGGAAAAAAAATCCCTGAGGGCACAGAGCAGCCCTGCAGGACTCCAGGGTGCAGATCCTGGCTGGAAAAAAAATCCCTGAGGGCACAGAGCAGCCCTGCAGGGCCCCAGAGGTGAATCCTGGCTGGAAAAGATCCCTGGGGACACAAACCAGCCCTGCAGGGCCCCAGAGGTGAATCCTGGCTGGAAAAGATCCTCTGTGGCAAGCGGTTACAAAAGAGCTTCTGAAAAATGGATAAATTCCCTTCCAGGAGCTCTTTCCTTTTGAAATATGTGCAAAGCCACATGGTCCTGCCTGGGGTTACATCAGAATTTAGGAATCCTCCGATTCAGCCACTTGGAAAAGAAAAATTGCCTGGAGCTTTAAAGGGCCACGGGCCTCTGGTCGGGGATCAGAGCAGGACCTGCCCAGTCCTGCACATTCCATGGCTCATCCGTTCTCCAGGTGCTGATACAGCAAACTGCCCAGGGAAGGGCAAAGAAAGAGGCTGCTGGGGCAGGAAATGGGTCAAGGAAAGGGGCAAGGAATGGGCTTGGCATCTCCTCATCCTCAGCTCTGCTCCTCTGCCCGCACCACCTTGGACAACGCACTTAAGGCTTCCCCCCTCCTTTTCCCATATTTCCCCCCCCTCCCCTTTCTGTCTTTTATTTGTCTATATTTACCACCCAGCTTTCCAAATCACTGATTCCCCCTCTCCCCCTCAGCTGCAGGAGTTCAGTTCTCCAGAATCGGAGCTGCAGCATCCCTCAACCCCCGGAAAACAGGATTTATCCAACAGTGCTACTCACATAGGGTTCATAGGCTGGGCTCCAGGTTCAAAAGCTCTTGTAGCCCCTCAAGAATTAAAAATAACCCCAGTGATGCCCAAATTTATTACATGTGAGGCAATTTCAGGTGTCCCAAGGGTCTGATGTAAGAGGGGGTTTGAAACCTCTCCGGTGGAGCCTGAGAAATCCATTTGCAGCACGAAGTTTCTCCTGAGCTTGGCAGTTTCTCCTAAAATCTTGCAGAGTTTTTGACTACGTGCTGTCAGGAAGGTATCGGAGCCTCAGGGCATTCCAGGCCTCCCCAGGCTGCTTTCCAAACCCTCCAACTTGCTTTTCCCTGGTGCAATTTAGGAAATGTTTCCAGCTTTTGCCTTGATGGAGAAATCGTGTTTACCCAGGGCTGTCAGAGGGAACCTTGTTCCCCCTGCTCCCCCCACCCTGCCCCGTTTTCTTCACCAGGAAAGAAACAATCAAAGCCTTAAATCCACTTGGAAGCAGCTCTAGGTGCTGAAGATCTCCAAGTGTTTTCAATAAAAGCCTTTTAAAGGGATTAACCCAAAGGCCAGGGAGCCAACACTTCAAACTGCACTGGGAAAAGCACCTGGGAAAAGATGGGAAACAGGAGGAAATTTGCACTGGCAGCTGGGAAAGTGGGAGAGGGAGTTTTCCATCTGCGATTGTGGGATTTATCCACCCTGTAGGAAGCCCTGAGTAGGTCTGAGACCCACAGTTAGGTGAGGATGAGCCCTGCTGCACGCTGAAGTCACAGAAATGGGACATATTCCTTCCAGACCTGGCGTCTGCAATGTGCTAAACCCCACCCGTGGTTTTCACTGGACAGCCCTGTCCCTTTTCCTTGGATTTAGACTGACCACGGCCAGTCCTTGGAAGGAGTTCACACCCAGGGATGCTGCTCCAGGTGCTGTGTTTTGTGAGGAAGCTGCTCCACAGCTCAGCCCGCTTGAGTCGTGGGCCATTCCAGATGTTGGACATCTGCCTGCTGCTTCCCAGGATCAGCATTCCACCTCTTCCTCATCGTTAAACATCCCTGTTCTCGATGCTAGGCCGTCCCAGGGAAAGTCATCCAGGTGGAAAACCTGGAAAACCCCCAAGGCAAACAGAGGAGTCGAAGGACTCAACTGGGCTTGATCTTGGAGGTCTTTTCCAACCTTAAGGATTCCTGGGAGGGAGCAGCAATTCCCAAACTCCTTCTGTGCAGGAATCAGGTTCAGAGAGAGCAAACTGCTTCTCCAAAGGCCAAAACCCCCCAGGGAATCCTATCCAGGATCCTGAGGATTCAACTCCAATCTCCTCCTGAGGATCCCCCCCCGCAGCAGGGAACACGACAGAAATTCCAGCTCTAAAGCAGCCACATTCTCATCAAGAATATTTGGGTTTTCCTCTCCTGATCCAACAGATTTGAGGTTTCCCTTTTCTTCCCACTCCTCCAGCCAGGCAGGAGCTCTGTTCCCCAAATCCCAGCACATCGAGCCTGTCCCTGCCAGTTGCCAGGGGCTGAGGGGAGAGCACTGAGCAGGGTAAGGCCGAACAATCCTTCCCTGCTGCATCCCTGCAGCTTCCAGGCATCTCCACCTCACGGATTTTCCAAGCCAGAGGGTGGATTCTAATGTCCCAAAGCCCTGGATGGATCTGGGAATGCTTGCTGGGATTTGTGGTATCAGAGCATCGGGCAGAGAAAGAAAAGAGCCCACAGAGGCTGAGAAAGAGAAAAGTCACAATGACGCAAAAATATAAAAACCTCCTGAAAAGTGGGAAACTTGGGAATGCTGGGAGGTACTTTGGGATTTGCCTGTTATTTTTGCGATTATTTCTGCAGTTTAACAAATCAAAAAAAGTTGTTCCAGCTGTTTCCGGAAGAGCTCTGAACACAGCAGGAGTGGGATATCCATGACTCCAGAACTCGAGATCCCTGTATTTCCCACTCCAGGACTCAAAATTTCTGTATTTCCCACCCAGGATTGAAATTCCTGTATTTCCCACTCCAGGACTCGAGATCCCGGAATCTCCCACTCCAGCATTCAAAATTCCTGTATTTCCCACCCAGGATTGAAATTCCTGTATTTCCCACTCCAGGATTGGAGATCCCGGAATCTCCCACTCCAGCATTCAAAATTCCTGTATTTCCCACCCAGGATTGAAATTCCTGTATTTCCCACTCCAGGACTCGAGATCCCGGAATCTCCCACTCCAGCACTCAAAATTCCTGTATTTCCCACTCCAGGACTCGAGATCCCGGAATCTCCCACTCCAGCACTCAAAATTCCTGTATTTCCCACTCCAGGACTCGAGATCCCGGAATCTCCCACTCCAGCACTCAAAATTCCTGTATTTCCCACTCCAGGACTCGAGATCCCGGAATCTCCCACTCCAGCACTCAAAATTCCTGTATTTCCCACTCCAGCATTTGATATCCCTGTATTTCTCACTCCAGCACTTGAGATCCCACAATTTCCCACTCCAGGACTCAGAATTCCTGTATTTCCCACTTCCAAGCTGGGCATTTGGACATTTCTTCCCCCTGACTGTCTGGGCTGGGTTCTTGTTGGTTTTTTTTTACCAAGCAGTGAAAAATAGGGTGTAAACGGAATTTTTTGCTCTTGGATTTGAGAAAACATTACGGAGTCCAGTGTGCCACCTCAGGCTCTGGACAAAGCTCTCCCATCTCATCCTTCTGCCCCGGAGATGCTGACTCAGGCACGAAAGGAAATCCTGCTCCAACCTGAGATTCTGTTCAGAGCATCCAACTCTTTTGTCATCATTTTTTTTTTTTTTGGCCTGTGTTTGCCAAGGGGGATAAAAAAAACCCCCGGGCAAAGCAGCAAAAAATGACGCAACGTTTCATTCCTGGAGGGAATTCACCTCCTGATAGCTCCAACAGACCACAGGGACATTTTCAGGATCTGTCTGAGGGCGAAACCAACCCCACTCCTGTCTGCTTATCCCTCTCAGAGCTGCTTTAGAGCAGGGAATTCGGGAATTCTGTCTGGGAGCAAAACCGACCCCAATCCCATCCCCTTCTCCGTTCCAGAGCCGGTTTAGAGCTCTGGAGCTCCAGGAATTTTGTCTGGGAGCAAAACCAACCCCAATCCCATCCCCTTCTCCGTTCCAGAGCCGGTTTAGAGCTCTGGAGCTCCAGGAACTTTTTCTGGGAGCAAAACCAGCCCCAATCCCATCATCTTCTCCCTCCCAAGGCTGGTTCAGAGCTCTGGAGCTCCGGGAATTTTGTCTGGGAGCTAAACGGACCCAAATCCCATCCCCTTTTCCCTCCCAGGGCTGGTTTAGAGCAGGGAATTTTGTCTGGGAGCTAAACGGACCCCAATCCCATCCCCTTCTCCTTCCCAGGGCTGGTTTAGAGCAGGGAATTTTGTCTGGGAGCTAAACGGACCCCAATCCCATCCCCTTCTCCTTCCCAGGGCTGGTTCAGAGCAGGGAATTTTTGATGGAGTAACTCAAGGGTTTGCTCTGGCTGTGAACAAAGAGCAATGCCTCAGAGAGGAATTCAGGCCACTGCGGAGCTCGGCTTTATATTGGAAAATTCAAGAACAAAGGATCAGGATAAGCACACTGAGAAGCACACTTTCTCCAGGAGAAGGGGCCGCCAGGAGCTTTTTCCCCAATACTCCTTTGGGATTGGAATGGTTTCCTTTGGCTGCAGGGGTTTTGTTACACTGTTCAATAATGCAAATCCAGGCAGAAATGGTTTATCCTCCAACAGCAGCCGGGCTGATGGTGAAAACAGATTCCAGAGAAAAACTGGGAGCAAACAAAACCTAATGGATAAAGCAGATTCCTAAAATCCCTCTCTCTGTGCTCCATGGACACGTGGAGAGCAATCCCACAGCAAGGAAAACTCTGGGATCGAGAGAAAGCTG
Source organism: Tichodroma muraria (assembly GCA_013390105.1). Lineage (NCBI taxonomy): Eukaryota > Metazoa > Chordata > Aves > Passeriformes > Sittidae > Tichodroma > Tichodroma muraria. Next base: position 123,939 of record WAAG01031181.1, read on the forward strand.
CACCCTAACCTTAACCCTAAACCATGACTTGTTCTAGGGAGGCAAAGATGTGATGGAGAGGGGTTTGGGATCAGGGAGGGAGGGACAGGATGGGGGAATGCTTTGAAGTACAAAGAGGGCAGGGATAGGATGGGATATTGGGAAAGGATCCTTCTCTGGGAGGAAAGGAAAGGGCTGGGATGGAATTCCCAGAGGAGCTGTGGCTGCCCCTGGATCCCTGGAAGTGCCCAAGGCCAGGCTGGAGCAGCTTGGGACAGTGGGAAGGGTCCCTGGGGATGGGATTGAAGTTTCCTTCCCACCCAAACCATTCCAGGTTGAACCATGGGAGGCAAAGAGGTGATGGAGATTTGGGATAAGGGAGGGAGGGAGGGACAGTATGGGGGGAACAGTTTGAAATAAAAGCGGACACGGTTAGATGGGATATTGGGAAGAAATCCGTCCCTGGGTGGGTGGGGAGGGGCTGGATGGATTTCCCGGAGAAGCTGGGGCTCCCCCTGGATCCCTGGAAGTGCCCAAGGAGAGGTTGGAGCACTCTGGGATAGTGGGAGGCATCCCTGGGGATGAGATTTAAGCTCCCTTCCCACCCAGACCATTCCAGGATTCCACGATCTCAGCCGGGACTTCCAGCATCCTACAGCACAAATTAGTAAAAAACGAGGGGAAAACGTGTGAAACTCTTCCAGGCTGGGCCGTATTTCCCTCTATCCCAATCCTTTCCTTGCCAGGAGCCACATCCAGGGCCCCGGAGCTGCTCCTCTCCAGCGGGGACACAAAAGCCCTGGCAGAGGCTCCGAGCTCCGTTACGAAACCAGGGACTCGCAGCCTCGGCAGTCGGGGCCAGCCCAGGGAAAAGGGTTTGTTTTTGAGCCCTCACAAAAGGATCCCTGGCTTGGAAAAGTTTTCACATGAGCCTTGACTGCTTTTGTTTCCACCCTCTGAACCAAAAGTTCCGAGGTTTTGGTTCAGTCTCCGAGTCCGATGGCGAAATCCCACCCGACTTTCGGAATATTCCCCTGCATTTGCCACGGGCGTCGTGCTGGCAGGTGATGCCCGGGACAGGTTATCTGGGGCCTTCCCCGTGATCCAAACCCAGCCATTCCCTTTCCTTTTGAAGGGCCCTGAGGAAGCTCAGGAATCAGTCCAGTGAGAAGATCCTGTTCCTAGAAATCCCAGGCTGCAGATGCTGCCCTGGTGCTGAATCACCCTCAAGTTTGGATTTCTCTCTGCTCTGTCCTTGGAGTTTTTCCTTTCCATTTTCATTCCTCTCCTGCTTTGAGAGCTCCATGATCCACTTAAACTCTTCTTTCCTTTCCTAAGCCTGACCTATCCCACTGCCCCTTACATAAAACCTATTTGTGTCCTTTTTCACTCCCAACAGAGCTCCAGGATTTCTCAGCTTCCAAACATCAGGAATTAAGGCTGAAACTTGAAGAAGAAATTGATTTTTTTTTCTCCAATCCACAACACAACACAAAAACCTTTCCACAGGGGCTTTATCCATCAAAAAAACCTTCACTTCCACTAAAATCTCAGCCACCAGCGGAAAACGACTCCTTTTGCTTCACATCCCTTGGAATGGGTGGAATCTGTTTGGGTTTAAACATCTGGAGCTGAGCCTCTGAGTCACCCCAAAGTCCTGGCAGTTAGATAAACACGGGAGGACGGGGCAGAACCCGGGGACAGCGGTGCCCCGGGGATAGGAGCTGCACAAAGGGAGCAGAGTTTGAGCCAGGCTTAGGGGCCAGAAGCAAGCCCAGCGCAGATTTGGGCTGACAAAAGCCTGGCTGAGCTGGGAAAGGCTCCATGGAGCCCGGGGCAGGGCGAGGGGACAGCCCTGGGAAGGGCTGGGGACACCAGGGAGGGGCAGAGCAGGAGCAGTGGAGTCTGGAGAGGCTTTGGTGCAGGGCAGGCTCAGCTTAGGGCAGGCTCAGCTTAGGGAGGACGCAGCTCCGTCCTGGCAGCTCCAGGGCTGGGGGCTCCTGATGAGCAAAGCTTTGTCATTCCCTGTGTCCTTTCTGCTGAGCTGCCTCAAAGTGTTTGGATCAGACACCGGAAGCTGGGAATTTATTGCCAAGACACAACAAGGCCAGGAACACAGAGTTAATTAAATTAAATCTGTGCAAAAGACCTCCAAGCTCATTAAGCCCAACCTCTGACCAATCAGCAGCTTCTCACCCAGACCACCCCACTCTGTCCTCAGGAGAAGTTCAGTATTCAAACAGAAAAATGATCTTTAAAGGCCTTTCCAAGCCAAACCTTTCCATGATTCCCTGATTCCAGCACCCTGACCTGCCACGGAGGAGCCACTGAGGCAAATGTCGCTCGCACTTTGAATTTACAGCACTAAAACATGGTGGGTTACCCCAAAATCAGCTTAATTAACATTTTCCTGAGGTGAGGAGATGCTCAAGACCTTCCCAGACACACAAAGCAGCGGAATTTTGCCGCACTTGGGCTTTGGATTGGAGGAGTAAACATTTACAGCAAAGGGAAACTCAAACCCTGTTGTCACAACAAACAGGCAAATAAAACTTTCCTAATTAAACACTGAGGGCTGCAGGGCACAGAGGTGGGGTGGGGGTGACCTGGGTGACAAATCCCCACAGTGGGGACAGAGATTCCACTGATTTTCATGGCAAAAAGCTGGAAAAGAGGGAGATTTACCCGGGGACAAGGCCTTGTCCCCCTTCCCTCCCTGCGCCTCCCAGCTCAGCTTTGCCTCACGCAAAGCCTGGTTTGACTGAAACCTCCTGAGCAGGACCCGGCAGAGCCTCTTCCCACTCGTGAAAGATCCGGAATTATCCGGAATCGTGGATAGGTTCGTGTTGGAAGGGACCTTAAACCCCATCTCCTCCCTCCCCTGGGACACCTTCCACCTTTCCAGGCTGCTCCCGAGCCCACCCAGCCGAGCCTCGGGCGCTCCCAGGGATGGCTCAGCCCGCTTTTAACCTGGCACAGCCAAAGCCTTCCAGTCGCTGGGCTTTGAAGTGAGATTTTTCAGCCCCACAAGTACCCAGAGGGGAAATGAAAGCCAGAAATAGCAGCAGGGCCTGGCCGTGCTGAGCCAGACCTGTCTGAGCCACCGTCTGGCCAAAGCCCTGGGCTGGCCTCGGGTACCAGAGCTATTTGTGAGCCTCGAAAAGCTGCAGAAATTCGATATATTTAGAGCCTGGCCTATTTGAAGGCTGTGTGGGCGCACACAGAGGAAGGAGGTGGACAGCAAATATTTTGTTTAGGATGTTTTGGGGCGTTCGTTAAATAAAATCCCTCTGGTGTGTTGATTTAAGGAATATATTAAGGTAGGAATCAGTCACTGTGGCCTTGAAATCACTGGAAAAGGCAGGAAAGCAGCTGCAGGTGGGGCTGGAATGAGCTGGGATAACACGGAGTGACTGCAGGCACTGTTGGAAAAGCAGGGATGGCATTCCCAGCTTGGGGAACACGGAGGGAATTTGGATTTCAGAGCTCCTGACACCCAGCAAAGGCTCTGCAGCTCCATCACCCTCTGAGAAATCCTGTGAAATCTGCAGTGGGAGCGGAAAACAGCAAAAAGTGGAATTTTAACAAGGGAGGGATAGAGTTCTGGTGTTGCCAGAAGGATTAACCCCTTCCTGCCTGTTTCCCTCCTGCTTACCACGTCTCTCCCACCACTCACCCTCCCCCAAAACACTTCAGGGTTTGGGTTGGAAAGGCCTTTAAAGATCATTTTTCTGTTTGAATACTGAACTTCTCCTGAGGACAGAGTGGGGTGGTCTGGGTGAGAAGCTGCTGATTGGTCAGAGGTTGGGCTTAATGAGCTTGGAGGTCTTTTGCACAGATTTAATTTAATTAATTTAAATAATTCTGGTTTTCTGTGTTCCTGGCCTTGTTGTGTCTTGGCAATAAATTTTCCCAGCTTCCAGTGCCTGATTCAGAGGTCAAGCACTGCCCCTTCCCAGCAGGAAAAGACATGGAAAAGCTCAGGGATGGGAAGAGGTGTGACCTAACCCTCAAAACATGAGCCGTGATGGGAAGGGATCTGTCTGAGCACATCCATATGGAATGGCTGAGCGATTTATGGCCACGGAAAATTTCATCCTGCCCCGCTCATCCGCAGCTTTTCCAAACGGGGAAGCGGAGCTGTGCCGGTGTCCCATGGAAACAAGCTGGGCTCGAGGGTTATCGAGCTGCTTCTGAAGGAGTGGGGGCTCCCTGTGGGGCAGGGCTGAGCCAGCCTGGCCGGATTTGGGCACGGCGTCACCGTGCAGGGCCCTGCCATCGTGGGGTCACCGGCGGATTTCCACTCCCTGGTTTTCCCGTGTTCCCGGCACTTCCCGGCCCCAGGGAATTTGCACCAAAGGGGCTTTAGGACTTTCTAAATTATGAGGAAAGGCTGGGGGAATTGGGATTGTTCAGAAGTTTTGGGGTGACCTCATTGTGGCCTTCCAGTGCCTGAAGGAGCTACAGAAACATGGGGAGGGATTTGGGACAAGGGATGGAGGGACAGGACACAGGGAATGGCTTCCCACTGGAAACGGGGAGATTTGGGTGGGATATTGGGAAGGAATTTCTGCCTGGGAGGGTGGGGAGGGGCTGGGATGGAATTCCCAGAGGAGCTGTGGCTGCCCCTGGATCCCTGGAAGTGTCCGAGGGGACACTTATATCCAATATCCAACTAAACTTCCCCTGGCCCAGCTCCAGCCGTTCCCTTGGATCACAGGCACCAAAATCCTGTTAATCCATAGGCTGTGCACACAGTCAGATCCATTTGGGAATCACAGCCAGGGTGGAAATGCAGAATCCAACACCCAGTCTTGGTTTAGCACCTCCAGCCAGGCCTATTTTAGTAAAGCCCGGTTTGAACAGCAGCTGGAGGACAAACTGACAAATCTCCTCCCCTGGGAATCCCAGTGGGATTGCGCTGGTTTTGCTCTGTCACTGCGAAAGCCGATGGAGAGTCCTGACCCCAGCAGTGCTCAGAGGAAATTCCAGCCCCCTCACCCCTCATTCCAAAGAGCAAACGTCACTGAGACGAGCCCTGGGCTCCAGGAGGAACGCAGCAGCTCACAAAAGCGACGATGTTTCCCGATGGATGCGAGGAATGACCCGCAGAGTTCCCAGGCATGTTGGAAAGGGCAAAGACTTCCAAAGTCGCCTTCACAGGAGGCTTTGGACCCCCCCGGGTTCAGGTTTGTGACCCCCTGGCTCACCCTGCTCCTCGTTTTTGGCTCTAGCTGTGTCCCGCTGGCTGCTGAGGAGATGAAGCGAAGATAAGAGAAGGAAAACTCGGAGGGGGAAGGAGCTGGAACATTTGACAGCCACTTGTGAGTGCCAGGAGCTGCCACGATGGCATCCTACACATTCCACTGCATTCCTACACATTCCAACCCCTCACCTCCAGCCTTAATCCTGCTGCAAGGAAAGCAGCGGGGAAGGAGCCCTTCAGCTCCAGGGGTTTTGTTGTACGGGGAGAGAGGAAAAATCAGCTGGGTTTTGCAGAGTGGAAGAAGCGGTGTGGTGGGAAGGTTCATGAAATTCAGGGAGAAACTGAATCCCGAAGCTGTTTGGGGGAGAAAGGAGCTCAAAATCATCCAGTGCCACCCCTGCCATGCCCAGGGACAATTCCCAGGTTGCTCCAGGCTGGTTTTGGACGCTCCCAGGGATGGGGCAGCCGCAGCATCTCTGGAATTCCATTCCAGCCCCTCCCCAACCTCACAGGGAAGGTTTTTTCCTCCTGATTTCTAATTTTAACCTGCTCCCTCTGTCCCTTTGAGGCAGGCAGGGGATGAGCAGGGGGTGCAGCAGACTCTGCCCAGGAATTGCAGCACTTCCACCCCACCCAGTGCAGCTCCCTAAAAAAAATCCACTTCTCCCTTTTCCATCCATTTCTCCTGCTGATGGATCCAGGCTTCTGCTCCAGGGATCGCTTCAATCTCATGATTCATCTGAACTTTCAGCACCCCAGAGCAGCAGCCGAGCTCGTTCCCAATTATCCGACGTGCTCCGCTCATCCAGCCCCGGTGCTGAGCTAATGGAAAAGCGGAGCCCTCCAAAGCTTCCATGATTAATTCCTGGAGCAGCTCGGGGGTGAGGTGACCTCTGTCTAGACTAAACCAGATTTTCTTCCAGGTGTTTTGAGGACTCCCTGTGGCTTCAGAGGAGCCAAAGCCACCCCTGGTGTTCCATGATCCAGCCTCATTCCCTGGGACACAACGGAGCCATTGATGGAGCAGCTTGGGATGATCCCTCCCGAGCCAGGGGAAGCGAGGTCAGGGTGAGGAAAGGAATTTAATCCCTCGGATTCTGGACCTGCAGCCCTTCCCTGGAATGCTGAGCGCTGACTGCTCATCCCATTTCAGCTCATGGACAAATCCAAGGATTCATCCCTGGGAGCCACACTGAGATGTGCAGCACATCCTGGATTTTCCCTGGGTGCTCAAAAGGAGTTCTGGAAAACGCTTACAGGGGGGGTCCTTTCCGTAAATTTGGCCAAGGGCAGCCAGGGAATTGAGACAGTGAAAAATCCAAGAAAAGGGAGGTGCCTGAGGCACCACAAACTCCCCAAGATGAGGAGCTGAAGGAAAAAAATTCCCTATTTTCCCCTCTGAAGAGCTCATCCCAGCCTCCCTTCCAGCCCGCAACATTCCCACATTTCTTTATCCTGCAGAAATCCCACCGGGATGTGCTCCAAGCCCTTGGGTTCTGTCATTTCCCCAATCTCCCCCTCAGCCTCCCAGTCTGCCCCAGTGACAGCCCAGAACCTTCCCTACGACTCCCCTTCCTTACTTCCAGCCCTAATCCCACATTCCCACAAATATTCCTATACCTTTATCGTGGTTTCTCCATCATTGCTCATCCAAACTACACAAAAATATCTTTATATCTTCCCTATAAATCCAGCCGTGGCTGTAGGAATTATTCCACCCCAAATCCAGCCCTTCCCGCTGCCCCCATTATCCCAGAGAGCTCCAAACTGGTCCCAGTGTTATAAGAGGAGAGAAAACTCGGGATTTTTGTCCATTGGAACCAAAAAAAAAAAAGTCAGGAAGTTCTGTGAGCACAACACAGGTTTTGCCTCTCTAAATTCATTCTTTGAAATATTAACAGAGCAGGTTTCAATTTTGAAAGATTTGTCGAGGAACTGCAATAATTTATAGTTTTTTAAAGAAAAAAATCTCAGATTGTTTCAAATCTGATGTTCTGGAATTTTGGAACCTTAATTTTCCTTTCCAGCCCAGCCAGGAGCAGCCAAGAGTTTGTTTTAACCCCAGAGATGGGATCAAAGGGATAAATATGGGATAAATATGGGATAAATTGATAACGGGGATAAATATGGGATCAATTGACAATGGGAATAAATATGAGGGATAAATATGGGATAAACTGATAATATGAATAAATATGGGATAAATGTGAGATAAATATGGGATAAACTGATAATGGGAATAAATATGGGATAAACTGATAATGGGAATAAATATGAGGGATAAATATAGGATAAATTGATAATATAAATAAATATGGGATAAATGTGAGATAAATATGGGATAAACTGATAATGGGAATAAATATGGGATAAATATGGGATAAACTGACAATGGGAATAAATATGGGGGATAAATATGGAAAAAATTGACAATGGGAATAAATATGGGGGATAAATACGGAATAAATATGAGGGATACGGAATAAACTGATAATATGAATAAATATGGGATAAATATGNAAATATGGGATAAACTGACAATGGGAATAAATATGGGGGATAAATATGGAAAAAATTGACAATGGGAATAAATATGGGGGATAAATACGGAATAAATATGAGGGATACGGAATAAACTGATAATATGAATAAATATGGGATAAATATGGAAAAAATACGGTATAAACTGGTAACGTGAATAAATATTAATAAGCTAATAATGGGGACAAATCCATAATGGGGATAAATACGGGATAAGCAGATCCCAGGAATAAACACGCGGGACCAAACATGGCAATCGGCAGCCGACATCCCGCGGAGCCGTCCCTGCCCGCGGGGCGCTCCGGCTCGGCGTTTTCACGCCAATTACCTCGATTTGATTAATCAGGGAGTTGTCGAACTTGAAGCCGGGGATCCTCTTCTCGCTGCACACCACGCCCACGTCCTCGGTGTGCTTGCAGTCGCTCACGCCCCAGCCGTTGGAGCCGCAGGCCGCCAGGCTGCTCTCCTTGCCCGTGCAGTGCACGTTGTCCAGCCAGATTTTCCCTGGAACGGGAGGAGAACAGAGCTGGGATTTCAAGAGGAGGGATCTGGGACGGATCCCCTGAATCGGGATTCCAGGAAAGCGGCTCGGCCGGATCCCCTGAATCAGGATTCCAGGGAAGCGGCTGGGCCTCGCCTGCTGTGGAAAATTGAGGTGGATAAAGCAGCGCCTCAAGCAGAGCACATTGGCCAGCCAAATTTTCCCTGGAAAAGTTGGAAAACAGAGCGGGGATTCCAAGAGGAGGAGACTGGGCCGGATCCCCTGAATCAGGATTCCAGGGAAGCGGCTGGGCCTCGCCTGCTGTGGAAAATTGAGGTGGATAAAGCAGCGCCTCAAGCAGAGCACATTGGCCAGCCAAATTTTCCCTGGAAAAGTTGGAAAACAGAGCGGGGATTCCAAGAGGAGGAGACTGGGCCGGATCCCCTGAATCAGGATTCCAGGGAAGCGGCTCGGCCGGATCCCCTGAATCAGGATTCCAGGGAAGCGGCTCGGCCGGATCCCCTGAATCAGGATTCCAGGGAAGCGGCTGGGCCTCGCATGCTGTGGAAAATTGAGGTGGATAAAGCAGCGCCTCAAGCAGAGCACATTGTCCAGCCAAATTTTCCCTGGAAAAGTTGGAAAACAGAGCTGGGATTCCAAGAGGAGGAGACTGGGACAGATCCCCTGAATCGAGATTCCAGGGAAGCTGCTGGGTCTCACTCTTGGTGTGAAAATCAAGGTGAATGAAGTGGCACCTCCAGGACTGATGGGCTGGGAGAAGCTCTGGCCCGGCGGCTTTTCCCGTCCTTTATCCCTTTGGGAATAAAAATCCACCTGCAGCCTGTGCTGCTCCGGGGATCGGTGATGAAAATTCAGCAAAAAACCCCAACAGCATCTCCGAGATTCCCCTTCTCCAAGGGCCCTTTTTCCCTTTGGAATGTGCTGGGCACATGGAATTTTCCCCTAAAACCCAGGAAGAAAAATCCATCCCAAAATCCCCATATTTTAGGGTAGCAAATGCTTTTGTTTGCCTGGCCTGGATGATCCTGGAGGTGTTTTCCAATGGAATTCCAAGAGTGAAACACCCTCGGGGCAGAAGTGTTGCCTGACCTCAGAGCCAACGGGATTTTCTGCAGGAATTTCTTTCCCTTGGATTTGGGATTTGAGGCCTTGGGATTTCCCTGGGAATGCTCCCTCCAGCAAAAAGGGTGTGTGCACAGGAAAATATGCAAAAAATACAGTATAAATATATATTGTATATTAAAATATCAAATAGATATATCAAAATGTTAAAATATCAAATAAATATCTTTATTTTCTATATATAATTCGATTTTATTGATTGTTTTAATGATATATTTGTTAAATATCAAAGAAATCTATTTATTTAAAATAATAAATTAATATATTAAAAATCAGGCCCCTCAGAACCGGAGTGGGAGGAGCCCCCACGCCAGATCCTGGATTTGGGATTTGAGGCCTGGAGATTTCTCTGGGAATTCTCCTTCCTTGTTAAAACAGGGAAAATTAATTCTCCTGTTAATTCTCCCGTTAAACCCCGTGGCCAGCCCTGTTTGTTTTCCGGGGTCACGGCCTCTTCCTCACTTGGAAATCTCCTGCTCTGCCTCCAGAGCCAAAATCCACAAGTTTGGGAGCTCTTTCCAGATTTTCAATTTCCCTCAGGCCCCGCTCGCTCTTTTACGGGACATTTATAGGTGTGAGCACTCAAAAATTGCTAAAAACCACCCAAAGCAGCATGTTCAGCCCTCCTGAGTGGAATTCTATCCCTGTGGGATCCACCAGGCCCCAGGGAGGGCAGGAAAAATCCTCTGGAGGACAAGATTCAATCCCAAATCCCGATAAATCCCTTGGGGTGTCCGTTGTTACACAGATTTGTTGTTACTCCTGGATTATTTCAGAGTTTTCCTCCTCAAATTTGGTGATTTCAGGAATTCCTGGCTGTCACACATAAATATTCTCCTTTCCAAGGGTTTGTCCAGGAGATATTTGGGATTCAGGTGGCATTTTCCACATTTCCATGGGATATAAGTTCAGAGGAGCAAGGAAGGACGTGGAAAACACATCCCTAGGACAAGGGGAGTGGTTTTAAGGTGGAAGAGGGGAAATTTAGGTGGGATTTTGGGAAGAAATTTCTTCCTATGAGGGTGGGGAGGGGCTGGAATGGAATTCCCAGAGGAGCTGTGGCTGCCCCTGGATCCCTGGAAGTGCCCAAAGCCCGGCTGGAGCACCCTGGGACAGTGGAATGTATCCATGGCAGGGGGGAATTGGATGATTTTAAGCTCCTTTCCAACCCAAACCATTCCATGATTCCGTTAGATAAAATTAGGGATGAGGCTGAGCAGCTTTTCCCCACCAGGAGCAGCCTGAGGGCACCCAAAATGGTTATTCCCATATAATCCAAGAGTTGCTATTCTCATATAATCTAACAACTGTTATTCCCAAATAATCGTTCCCATAGGATATGAAATGTTCAGACCCCTCTGGAGTCACAGACCAGACCACGATCCAGAACCTTCCCTAAATTCCAGCCTAAATCCCCCGGCACAGTTCCAGCCTTGCCCTGTCACAGAACGATCCCTGGGCAGGAGCAGATCCCAAAAAGTCTCCCCTCAAAAATCTCCCCTCTTTTCCAAGTGCCCTCTGCTGCTCCCGGCCCTTCCCCGTCCCTGTGTCCATCCTTTGGATGCTGTCCAACACTTTTACCTCATGGATCCCAAACCTGCCCGGCACAGCACGAGGGAGAATCACCCCAACACCACCAATTGGATCGAAATCAGGGATGATTTGGAGCTGGAAAGATTCTCCCAGTGCCCTGAGATCCCAAACCAAGTGCTCCCAACTGCTTCAGACCTTTCCCCGTCCCCGTGTCCATCCCTTGGATGCATTCCAAGACTTTTACACCTTTTTTACCTCACGGAGCACAGCATGAGAAAGGAACACAACCTCATAAATTAAAATGAATTCAGGGATTCCTGGGAGCTGGAAAAACCCTCTCCCTGTTCCAAGATGCCCTCACCTTCTCCTTTTCCATACTGGGAGCTGGGCAGCCAGGACACGGCCTCCACGTAGCCCAGCCCCCAGAACAAGAGAGAAACACCCCAACACCATCAATTAAACTGAATTCAGGGATACTGGGAGACAGAAGAATTTTCTCCCTGTTCCAAGATGCCCTCACCTTCTCCTTTTCCGTACTTGGAGCTGGGCAGCCAGGACACGGCCTCCACATCACCCAGCTCCCAGCACGAGAGAGAAACATCCCAACACTGAAATCAGGGATACTGGGAGCTGGAAAAACCCTCTCCCTGTTCCAAGATGCCCTCACCTTCTCCTTTTCCGTACTGGGAGCTGGGCAGCCAGGACACGGCCTCCACGTAGCCCAGCACGAAAGAAACACCCCAACACCATCAATTAAACTGAAATCAGGGATACTGGGAGACAGAAGAACCCTCTCCCTGCTCCAAGATGCCCTCACCTTCTCCTTTTCCGTACTTGGAGCTGGGCAGCCAGGACACGGCCTCCACGTAGCCCAGCTCCCGGCACGCCACGTGGGCGGCGTGGATGGAGAAGTCGTCGTCGCACACGGTGCCCCACTCGCCGCCGTAGAACACCTCCACCCTGCCCTCGTTGTGCTTCCTCTTCTGCCCCGCCAGCCTCAGCTGGATTTTGGGGACGTTTGGGGCTCTCTGGGGAGGCCGGAACGCCTGGGGGGCCGGCTCGGGGTAGCCGGGCAGGTACGGCCAGTGCTCGTACTGGGCGCAGCTCAGCTCGGCCAGGAGCAGCAGCAGCAGGCAGCGGTTGGAGAGAAAAACTTGGGATCTTCCCATTTTCAGTGCTCGCAGCCCTCAGGGGTGGATCCGGGCAGCGCAGGCAGGGCTGTCCTGGAAGAAAATCGGATTTTAATTAAAGTTCGTAATGATACGGGATTTGTGTCTCTTGGAAATTGAGGTTATCTCCAACAGCACCTGTAAAAAACAAAGTCGAATCAATTATTTCTTGTGGGGTGGGGAAACAAACTGAAACCTCCCCCATTTATAAGTTTAGGTCAGCTTGTCACATAATTTCACCCCAAAAATACATTTTCTGCAGGTAAAATTCTCTAGGCTGGAAGCTGTAGCAAATGATTTTCCTGTTCCCCCACAAATCCAGCAGGAAAACTTCATCCAAATCCTGCCAGGACAGAACTGAACCCTTTTTTTCTCCTCCTCAAGAACCCAGATCCATCATGAAGAGTGGAAAACCGGGAGGGCGAGGAAATCTCATGGCCAGCAGTGAGGGATTTCTCCCAAAGTGTGGGTTCCCAATAGGATAAAAGATTTATTTCTGCTCCCGCACGTCTGGTTCCACCTGTAGAAATCACCGGACACTTGGCAGAAGCCTTGGATAACCTTGGAACAGTGGAAAATGTCTCCAGGTTTTTGCCGCAAGCCTGGATGGGGATTTATTGCCATCCGAGCGCTCCACAACACAATTTGAGGTAGGAACAGGCAACTTCTCCTGACTCCTGGGAGGAATTTCATCCAGGAATCCGGTCCTGCGAAATCCTGTTCTTTTCCTGCTTCCCACTCACATCCAGGCACGCGGAGCGGTCAAGCAGGACGCGTGGGGGTGAGGATTCCGGAATTCCCAAGTGAGGCAATGCCAGAGCTCAGTGGGAAAATCCTCCCCACGCGTTTGGAGCTGTCATTTCCCGGCAGCCGCCGGAGGGGAGGGAGGAAGGGCGGAGGGCTGGCTCCAAAGAGGATGCCCAGGGACGAAAATCCTCTGGAATTTCAGCTAAATCTGGCCTATACCTAAAACTCTGGGCTTGGGGGTTCATTCTCAAATATCCCGTTGGATCTGCTCCGTCCCCGAGCATCCGTATT
>WAAG01031184.1:7419-35611 GCA_013390105.1 Tichodroma muraria
TTTTTTTTTTTTTTTTTTTTTTTTTTTTTTTTTTTAGTAATTTTATTTAATTGTGTCGAATGAGGACAACTAGATGGGGACAATTAATTATTTTGGCTGTTCTGTGCAACTACATTAGCGACAGCATGGACCTCAAGGTAGCTTTCTGAGATAATCTTGAGTGAGAGTTTGCCACTAGTGAAGGAGTTAGATACCTGGTACTATGGCAGAGAAGTATTCCTGGTGTCTCTCCATCCCAGAGTGCCTCAGAAGTGAGGTCTACCCTGGGATGGCAGAGGGGACACTACAAGTGAAGCTGCTGGGAAGAGCTGAGTGGTAAGCACCTGATTCCCTTCCAGGGAAATTTTAGAGAGAAAAGATGGTAGCAACACAGTCAAACCTTAATTGCTTTGTCTGTTGATAGATGTTTTTTGTCAAAATCTTCTGGTTGCCCTTCTATCCTATTATGCCTTCCAAATGAGTCTGATGGAAAAGCATGGACTAGTTAACTCTTCAGGCATGGCTGTGCAGATGCTACCTGAGTATCCTTCAGCAATGACAAGTTCATGCTTTCCCAAAAGGACCTCAAGGTAGGGGAATGGGAAGAGGCAGAATGGGGTTGTATCTTGGCTGGTGCAGGGCAGAAATGAGAAGTGTGGAGATGCCAGCAGGGTCAGACTTTGTTTTGACAACACTTTGTGCTGGGGCATGGCCAGTAATTCTGACCGTGAGGCATAAGCAGGACTGGTACCAGTAGCTACCCCTGGGTAGGCTCAGCACCTCTGCTATTCCAGTGACATCTGGGTCCTTTGACACTTCCCAGATAGACAGCAGAGCAGCACTGCTGGGGCTCAGCACTAAGGAATTTGTAGCCCCTCTGCAGCAGGTCTGTTCCTCTCTGCTTAGATGTGTTCCCTTTTTCTAGGCAGCCTGTATTACAGACAAGGAGATCAATGTACAAAGGGACTCTCAAATTTGGTAGAAGTATCTCGTACATGCCTGACAAAAGGAGAAATAGCCTTTGCAAAGAGCAACTGCTCAAAGTTGACCAAACTGGCTCCTAGCTCATCACAGTTAACAGGACAAAGTTCTTTAAGAAGAGCAAGCTTAGTGGGGTTTAGAAGAATTCGCTGCATCTTCAAGGAGCTGGGAATCATTTGCCTCTAAAGTTAGTCCAGGTGTTTAAACCAGGGTGTTAGTTCTGCTGTTTTTCCAAAGGACTCAGAGGAGAGGGTTCTTTTTCTGGGAAATTCATCAATGCAGTTTTTATCATCTGCCTGCTGATGCTGGTAGAGAAGTGCCTCAAGGACAATTTATCATAGTCGTGGGCAGTCTGAGAACCAAAACTAGCTTGGATGTCTAGTTGTCCTTGAAGGATGTGATATCTGTCAATAGTAATGTCCAGCCAGCTAAAGTCCATCTGCGTTGCAGAATAAAAAAGTAGGTAATTTTGTTTCAGATTACATGTGGTTTTAAACATTAAAAATAACCGTTAATGAAAATGATAAGGCACAAGTGACATTAGCATTAATAATAATAATAATAATAATTAAAAGTCATAGCCTTAATTTCAAAAATTAGGGAAAAATGATGCATCCATTAACTGACACTGTGATAGAGACTGCTCCAGAGAAGGGAGATTTTGGGTCTCTTTGAGAGAGCAGATAGGTTTCTGCTGTCTGAGCAGGCACAGGGTCACCACAGCAGCTAACGAAGGTTGGAGGAGGCATATGAACACTCTTAATTACCTTGGTTGTTACTCTTCCATCAAGAACAATTCATTAAACCCTGCCTTATCTACGCTGCTGTTCCCTCCCTGAACATGCACCTTTAACAACACGAGCTCTGGGGGAAAGTGGGGAGATGAGAGCCCCCAAACAGCAGAGACGCTGACGGCGCGGGAATTGGTGAGGTCTTTGGCAAATACCCACATGTGAGAGTCCTTAGCACAAACGCTGATGTGCTGCTAATTGTTCTAATTGGTTCCAGCAGTGAACCCAGCCCAGATGGGTGAGGACAGGCATTTACTAACTGGGCTCCTACTGGTCCTCAGAAGTCAGTGTGGAATTGCTGACAGGATATCACACACAGTGAAGAAAGCACTGGTCCTGCAGCACCAGCTTTGGGATCCGGGGAAGGAGCAGAGGTGAGGGTTCTTGGTTTGGTTGTTACTGCATTAGTTTGCTCTCAAAGTTGCTGGATCCTTTGAGCTGTCTGAGGGGAAGGTGCTGGGGTGTTTTTCATAAGTGCCAAGGACGTTTGGCTGAGGAGCTCCCTTTCATAGGGCATTATTGGAGGCAGAATGGTCACTGGAGCACAAAACCTTGGGATCCCTTAGGCTGAGGTCCTTACCAAGCTCAGGTCTTTCCCATGCTCCTGGTCTCTTTTCCCCATCAGTAAATGCCCCAAAACTCCCCAAAACTCAGTAACTCAAGTTACTGAGAAGTTACTTAAGGGAAGGGACTTTGGTGCCTCAAAACCTCCGTGACTGGAAAGCCTGCCAGGCACTCAGTGAGCATGAAATCCAGTTAGAAATCATCTGAAGCTTGGTTTTGGTTGTTTTTTGTCTTTTTTTGTTCTTTCTTTGTTTCCTTTTTTTGTTTGTTCGTTTCTTTCCAATAACCACAAGGAGTAGGAAAGATGGTTTGTTTTTGGTTTTTTTTCTTTTTTAAGTGGACTCAGATTTCTGTATCATCTCTTAGAGCTTCATTTAAAGGAAAAAAAATCCTACCCAACTCCCTCTGACTCCAGTATCGAAAGCTTTAAGGAAGCATGGCTAGCTCTATTCAGTGGGAAAACTTCCCTTGCTGTCTCTGTGCTACAGGCTTCAAATTTAAATGGAGAGAATGAGTAAAGGATAACAAGTGAAAGAAACACTGAAGGTTAAATGACTTATCACACACCTGTAGCAAGTCAGTGAACCTCGCTTGCTGGAGGAGCTGCCCTGGTTTATCAGACTGGTGGCAAGATCTGCCTGCTCTGTCCTGCCCACAGGTCAGCAGCATGTGTGATGCTGAGGGGTTGGTTTTTTCTTGGCTCGGTTTTAATTCGGAGCCAGCTCTAAGTAATGGGCTAAGTGAGCTGCATGAACAAACTCCAACTGCTCCTCTGCAGGTGACAGAGGTGAGACAGAACGACCATGACCCACCAGCTCTATTCTGTTTCATGTTTAGCTGATCCCATTTTCCCTTTTCCGCTGCAAAAAGATGTTTCTAACACCTGACAGGCATAAGACAAATGAAAACTGTTTGTCCCAGTGCTGAGATGCTGCTGTGGACCTGCTAGCTGTTGCTGTGCCTGGCTGCAGTGACAGACCCTCTGCTCCCCAGCAAACTCCTGGCCTTGACCCTTCATGCTTGTGTCTGTGGTGTTGTGAGCAGAGGAGGTGGATTCTTTATGTGCCTAAAATTGGGTGTCCATTAAAATATGGTCTAGTGGGTCAGTGGAAGAGGAAAGGAGGAATGCTGCTGATGGCAGTCAGCCTGACCCTGCCTCGTGTAGGACACATGCAGGGTGGGAACAGGGCACCAGTGGACAAGCAGTACTGGGCTGTGTATTGTAGATGTGAAACCCTGGCTGGGGGATGGGTTCACCAGTGGGGCATCCATGGGGACATGAGACCCCTGCCTGGGCTCTGCTCACCCTGTCCCCACACACAAATGCTGCTCTCCAAAACCTGCTTCTTTAGGGGTGACATTTCCAGCTTCCCACAAGGTCCCTGGGGGTGAAGTCACCGCCAGCAGAGTTAAAAAGCCTTTCTGGAGGTAAATAAAGCCCCAAGCTCTCCTATTATTTTGAAGAAGCTGCCTCCCACGTGTGACCTGGGGGGTGTGTTGATAGGAGCCTGCCGCAAGGGTTTAGTCTGAAACCAAATCCCCTCTCCCTCTGCCTTTCTCCCCGAAATGGGAGCTGTCATCATCCTGCTCAATCTTTTAAGTCGGTCTGAATGCTGATTGTCTCTCTTTACTAAAAGGAAAAGAGTCTGGGATGCTGTGTGAGGCTGTGGCTCTGTTTTAAGGTGTGCTGTCACTTGCTCTGTGGTATTTGCCTGGTCTCCTCTGCCTTGTGACTCCAGTGAAGGTGCATTCCTGATGAAAGGTTTGTTTAAGTGAAAGTGGGGCAGATGGGAAGGCTTGCAGGCCTGTGAACAGACCTGTTGTTGAGGCACTGTGGTCTCTTAGAGTGGACAGCTGTTGGTAGGGAGAGACACCCGGAGTGGCTGCAGGTCCCCTGTGCTCTGTGGGTGAGAGGAACCCTGGGGGTCACCTCTCTCTTCATGGGTGAGAACGTGGCTCTGGGGTGGCTGAGGGCTAGGCAGGCAGAAATTGGGCTCTTGCTGCTCCCTGATAGAAAACACAACCATGAAACTGCTTGAAATACCCATCATAAGTAACAAATGCACCAGCAGCTGCCAGGAAGCTTTTGGGGATGGACCAGCATTGGGATGTTCTCTGCTGAGGCCTGGCTTGACAGCATTGGGCTGATTCAGTGGGGAGATGATATATCCCAGGTGAAACATAATCCCTCTGACAGGGATGAAATAAGATCTCACAGCAGGTACCTTTCCCTGCTGAGTGTGGTCTTTTCCCTTTTTGGCCCCAGACCACAGCCCACTTGACAGGGCCATCTTTGAGTGTGTCAGTCAAAGTGCAGTGGAGAAGAGAAGGCAAACAGGAAGAGCACAGTGGAAGGGCAAGTTTGAGTGACCTGATGATGGGGTGGGGACACAAATCATTGGAGCGTGGGTGAAATGAATGGCTCCAGCAATGAAATTCTCAGTCTTTCTGTGAACACAAGGAGGGAAAAACTGTCTGGCTCCAGGACAATACCTGATGACTTGTGTAGAGGAAGAGCTCTGGCACCAACCAGTGCATGAGGCTGATGAGAAGTGATCTGGACAGGTCATTCAGAAAATCTGGTTTGCTGTCCTGGGAAGGACATAATCACCTTGGGCTGATGTTATCTGGGAGACTGTGTTGGGGAGGAGGCACTGAAATGGGCAAGCAGGAGCCTCTGGCTCAAAGTCAAGCCTTAAGGTCCCAGGGAGGGGTGATGCTGGTGGGAGAGGGGCTTTGAGTTCCTTGTGCTGGGGAAGGATGCAAGGCGTTGGAGGAGCTGGCTGGGCTGAGTCTGCTTTAAGCTGGCTCAACTTTATTTATGCCCTTTCTGATGCTGGGTGCAATAGTTTTCAGCTCTGTTTCTAAGCACGTTGTTTTATTGTGGTTGGTAACTTGAGTTTCCCTCTCCCAAAATGAAGTTTCATCAAAATCTGTAATTTTTAAGAAAAGTTTTAGTTTTTTATCTGCATGCACACCAGTGAAACTAGAGGTTAAGATACCACAGATCTTGGCTGGGAAAAGGTGAGTCTCTGGACATCACTGTGTCCCATCACAGGTCTTAACAACATCCCAAAATGTGGACTTCAGTAGGAACTAGGCATCTAGCTCCTGATAAGTGGAGCTGAAGTGACTTTCCCAAAGGTTCTGGGGCACAAAAGGTAAAAGCCTCCAAATGTCCCAGCCAACATTAAAGCATCAAAGCATCTTGTCTTATCCTTAGCCTGCACTAACAGGCAACAAACTCATGGCTCCTATTAGCACAAAACCTTGTTCATATTGGCTGGTTTAGTACTGAAATTGATGTCTTTCTAAGTTAATCACAAAAATGCCTTGGTTTGTTATTATTTTCAATTACATTCTTATTTTCAGATGGCAATGTCATGAATGGGAGGGGCCTGCTGAATAAGCAGCTATTGCCTTTCTTTGTGAAGAGACTGTTTTGTTGTGCTTGCAAAAAATGACTTTTGTTGCCCTTTAAAAGCTAAAAAATAAATGAGCAAGAACAAGCATCTCAGATAAAGTGCCTATTTGGAAGGAAAAGTCAGGTTTGGTATTGTGTGTGTGTCGTTCAATTTATTTTATGTTAATTTAATATTTTTCATTTTTTATTTTGGTGTAGCCTGATTAGTTCCACATGTTTTCCCCTAAGGATTGGACAGTAAAACTGCTTGTCTCAGTCATCAAGAAGATAAATAATTGGCAAATTCAAGGTCTCATCTCCTAAATCATTCCAGTTACTTGTGGCGCTCACAGAGCTCGGTTGCTTTGCGCTCGAGTCAGCGGCTCAGTCCCCAGTCTGGGCTTTCACTGGTCCCAGGAGACCAACAAACCTCTGGTTACGGAGCCTCACATCGGCTTGTCTTGGCACATCTGCTGGAAGAACGCGGGGAGCCGCCGGGATCCTGTGGTCAGAGCTGGTATTTACAGCCAGGGTGGAGGAGCCTTCCCAAAATGGGCACCCTGGAGTGCACACCTGGCAGCTGTGCCACCCCCCTGCAAGGGGTTGGGGCCATGTCCTGTGTGGGGGTGCTGGGGCATCTCCTTCTCACTGGGTTTCCTGAGCCCACAGCTCAGGAGGTGCTGACCTACCACCCAGGGTAGGGGAGCCATGGGGATGCCATGCTGACCTCTGTGATTTAGCAGGCTGATCCTGAAATGGGCCATCTCAGCATCCTTATCTACTCCAGCTGCACGTATCAGTCCCAGGTCCTAAAACATAACCCCACTCATGGGTCCTGTAGAGTAGCCATGAGATAGAAAACGAGAACATGAATACAGCCCCTCGAGTCCAGCCATGTGTGAGTGTTAAGAGATTTGAGATGGACATATAGCTGCTTCTTCATATGTGGTGGTTATCTGGTTTCTGAGGGAAGCATGAATCCTCTACTTGAGTAAGAGAGATATTGGACTTCTGTTCTTCTGTCCCTGTGCATTATTTCTGGCTTGGATTATTTTTTTAAGTGGTGCCACTTGTGTCTAGTGGAAATCATATCCAAAGTGTAACCCCACCACTGTTGGAGAAGTTGTACTGCTGTCCTGGGAATGTTAAAGGAGCTGAACTGGATGGTCCCTTGTCTGGATATGTTGTTTTTGTTGGTTTATTTTGGGGGAGGGAGTATGACTGCACTTTAAAATGAAAGAAAGTGCCAAAAGCAGAATGGGAGACGGCTCAGTGGTGATCTCTGAGCTCAAGGAAAAACAGTGTAAATCTGGAACAGGCCCATAGTCTTCAGAGTGGGCTCCAGGCTTCTTAGCAGCAGAGTCACATTTTCTGCTGAACTAGAAAAATAAAGCAGCCCAAATGCCTCTCGTGAGAGGTCCTGGCCCCTTGGCTCAAATCAGGCGTGTTTGGAGCAAACCTGGTGCCTTGAAGGGGAAGCCACTGAGCCCCAAGGAGACCACTGGGGATGTGGAGCCCTCCCCTCCTTTGGATGATGTCGAGGAGTTAAAGGAAATGAAGCTGAAGGAGAATGAGTGGATTGTGCTTTGCTGGAAAAAAAGGTCACCTTAACACACTGCAATGTGTGATGGTGACATCTGTGGAAGCTGAATTGGCTCATTGAGTTAAAGCTGAGCACAGCTGTGCGATTTTGTGTACTGTCCCCATCAGGACTTCAGCTACCTTGGCTTTTGTGGTGGCAGTTTTGGACATGGGTGTCCAGAGCCCACTCAGGTCCTCCTTTGGCAGGTGCCTGGCTTGGATGCTGGGTGCAGGCACTGCTGCCCGTGTGGACACCTGCTTGACTGAGGACGTGACCCAGATCTTGTGGTAGTGCTAAGCAGAAGCCAGAGCACTGTCGTCTGTAATGCTTACATTATCCCAATTAAAACGACAATGAGAAACTCAGTGGGCATCTTCCTGCAGGGGCTAACCTCTGTGGTGGTTAGTCTGTGTGGTGGTGGTCTCTCTTTGGTCCTCCCCTGTTTTTCCAGGAAGCAAATTGGTTGTGTAGCTGAGAGCTTTATTTTTGTAGGCCTTGCTTTCTTTTTTTTAAATTACCAAGCTCCTTCTGCTTGGGGAATAGTTTCCTAAGAGAGCACACTGTGTGTCCGTGTACAGCACGTACCATGGGGTGTCAGCATGGGGCTGGGGAGCTTCATCCCGGTCCTGGAACTGTCTGTGTGTTCCCAAGAGCTCATCAGCCACTCTGTGCCAGTGGAAAGGAGCTGAGCCAGCCCCTTTCATGGATATTTCCCATGCAAATGATGAACTACCCTGGCAGGACAACTCAGAGACAGCCACCAAGTCTCTTTTTCTTCCCTAATCATCGTCTTATACTTAATATAAGCTTTCTTCCTTTTCCCCACCCTCTTAGCGTTTGAATTTGGGTCTAGGTCTAGCTTTCCAAGAAAACAGCTCTCCTCTCTATTGGCTGCTTAGACTCTTCTCACCCTCCTATTCCATCTCAAGAAAAAATTGAATGGTTCACATTCTTCTTTTGGGTCTAGAGGGTCCCTCCATGTACGGTGAATATTTGGTGGTGCAAAAGAGTAAAAAAGCAGCAGAGGACTGGAACAAGCAATTTGGCAATCAGTGCAACTGGCTGGCTTGAATTACGTGTTAAAGTGTTGCCAGTTGTCAGTGTGTTGAGCGTTTTGTATCATTATAAGATTTTAGGAGTCCCAATGCAGATTTTCTATATTTTGTTGCTTGAGATTTGTGTGGTTTTTCTCTTGTAGAAAGAAGACTTGCCCAGCAATTTGCTGCACACATTTATGCCCTTTTTTTTTAATGTACAGTGGAAGCAAGCATCTGAAATCATTCTTCTCCTTCTGACAGCAACATCTGTAAAACCTTAATGCTGGAAGGAGGCAGGAACCAAGAGATTTATAACCCCCTGCTGAAATATTGGAACGACCTTATTTCCCGGCAATTAGCTTTGCTCAAAACATTTTTGTTTCCTATTAGAAGCAATCTACTAACATTTACATTGATGTGTTTAATAGTTGTTGGCCATCTCTGAGTTCAAGCAGGCAAAGCAGGAGGAGAGGGAAGGAATACGCTTTGTAAACCATGAGAGTATTTGTGTTGCATTGTATGTTGTCTGTGTTGATAGTGGTGAAAACATCCATCATGCTCTGCTCCAGAATGGGAATGACACCGTTTGGGAAGGGGAAGAGGGCTGGTGTTGGGCCAAAGCTTCTCTACCACTGCAGCATATCAGGACCAGCTCCAGCAATTGCTGGAAAGTGCATCTTGATTCATCTGCAGCCGCTGAAGAGTGGAGAGGTGACGAAAGAAGGAGCAGCACTGACATGCAAGATGGTGTAGGAAGGAGTAAGGTCAGACAGTGAGGAGTTTGGTTAAGGAATGGGTAAATTAATGGATCATTCTGCTTCTTCAGTGGATGCATTGATCTCCAGCAGGGACAGCAGCTCCTGAGACCTCTCTGAGGCCATCAGCAAGAAGCAGATATTTGAATGTGGTGTGAAAGAAGGGATTACAGGCAACCTTGCCCCTGATAAGTCACAGTTGTACTAATTACCAAAGAAGAGGAACAGCCTTGCTTTTGATGGGTTGCAGCTGTGACTAATAAAGATAGGTGTGATAAAAGCAGTGGGGTTGGCTGGTCAAAAGAGCCTAGGAGCTTTTGATGAAGAGGACCTGGAGGAAGAGAGCCTTGAAAAGGTAGAGGAGCCTTCTTGGAGTCAGATGGGTTGCTCTTTGTGTGCTGTGTCCATCCTGACTGTGACATTTGACTAGGTGGCTGAGTTTGGGTTTGTCTGGGGGGGGTGTGTGGGGGTGTTTGTTATTTTTTTTAGGATTTTGAGAGCATGATGTTATGGGATGAGACTGAGAATCAGATATTTTAGGTTGAGGTGCAACATGAGGAAAGCCTCGTGTCTGAACGCACTGATAGCCTGGGTTGGAAGTGATGGCAAATACTGTGTCAGTATTGTTTTGTAGGACCAGAGGAAAGCAATGCCTATTTTCTCCTTGGCTTTGAGATCAGGAAGATTAATGTGTATCTAGATGAGTGGATCTGAAAAAGATGAATTGTTTAATTGTTGAAAAAAGACAATTTTAGGGATGTTGAAACAAAGTCGAACATGAAATATTGGGGATGTTTAAGGACAGTGCCTTGTGTCTTTCTTTTGAAATTAATGTGCCTTGAAAATGGAAAGAACATAAAAATTATAATTTAGGATATTGTTAACTGGCTGTGGGATGTCCCTCTGAGGGGCAGCATGGAAGAGAAGATTCTTGGGGAAACGCCATAGCCCTGCAGGTGATGGATGATCACCCTTGGCATTCCACAGGCTTTTGTTGTCTTTGCTTTCTGGAGGTTTCCTTCACCATGAGATATCATTTTAGAAGTTTGCTCCAGGATGGGCAGCAGATGGTGTCAACTCAATTTTGCTGAAGTCATAAATGATTCACTCACTTTGGCTGAAAATGAGCTTTTCCTGGTCCAGCAGCTCTTCCAGCTATGTCCCGGTTCCCCATCCCTTAGGCTCTGTGGCTGGAAGCGTTTTATAA
This sequence comes from Tichodroma muraria, assembly GCA_013390105.1. Classification (NCBI taxonomy): domain Eukaryota; kingdom Metazoa; phylum Chordata; class Aves; order Passeriformes; family Sittidae; genus Tichodroma; species Tichodroma muraria. The sequence goes on from WAAG01031184.1 coordinate 17,719, forward strand.
GGCCAAGTGTTTAGCTGGATACCCAAATGGTCTGGGTTAAAAACTAATCCCTTTTGGCGGTCTGGCAGTGAACTGTAGGCTGGAGCTGCAGGCATTTGGGATGGTAACTTCTCAGTCTGGCTCTGCTTTGGGAGCCAAGTCTTTGCAGAATTGCACATGAATATTCCATCATTCAGAATGATCTCTCTCCATAAATCATCCTGATGGCCAATCCTTGATCATGGATGTGTTGACCTAAGTACTCACTAGCACAACTAGCGGTGAAGAGAGCCCTTTGATGGCCCTGGGGAGTAAATCTGTGTGCCCCAAAGAGGCAACCTACCCCCTCCACCACCCTTGGGACACTGGCTGTGTTCTCAGTGGGGTTTGGGACGCCTCTGCTGAATCTGACTGGTGTGGGGGTGAGGGTTGATATCTCTCTTTGTGGTGTCACACCCAAGTCCGCCTGGTTCCTTAGTCTTCATGGTTGGCTGGAGCACAAAAATGCAAGCTGAGGACTGAGACATCAAGCCTCCACTGATGTGTGGAGACACCAGGGGCTGGGATGAACCCACCTCTCCTGCTCTGCCACAGCCTGTTGTGGTGGGAAGGTGCTGCTGTCAGTCGTCAGCCTGTCTCACTCCAGGCATTCCTGGCACAAGTCTCTTCAGGTTTGCCTCTTCGTGCACAGTCTGGTAATTCCTCCTGCTAGGAATTTATTTGTCTTTGCTTTTTCTTTCTGAGAGGCTGGACCAACTCCCTGCTCCACATCCTCCCTTCCCGAGACACAGCCTGAAAAATTATCCTCCTCTTCAGCTGCAGAGAGAGTCCCTGGCACATGCCTTAGGATGTCCTGGACAATCCCTACCCAGCCATCTCCCTGCAGCAGCAGAAAAACTTATTTAAGCAGCAGCAGGAGCAATGCTATGGCTGAACACCAAGTGGGAGACGGAAGGCTATTCAGGAATCCTGTTGGCTTCCCCAGCAAGAGATAAACTGGCCATGGATTAACTTATGCTTTAAGCATCAGAAGGTGAAGGGCTGAAGCAAATTAATGTAGGATCTGGTAAGAGGCAAAAAGTCATGTGAGTTTTATGGTAGGGGTTGGTGCTTTTCTGAAAGGGACAAGTTGCCTTAAGAGCCTCTTTAATATATCTTTCCAAGTGGAATTATTTCCGTAATATCTACCTTAAAGAGTGTTGTGGGTAGGGGAGCCCAGGGAGGCTTTTCTCCCTGGTTACCAGCTCTGTAGCTTCCCTTTCATCCCCCAGACTGTGAGTGCTGTACCTGTGCTGTGCTGCAGGTACCACAAGGGCAGTGGGAGGACCAAACCAAGGTTGGATTGGACTCTAGCAGCTTGTTTGGTTTGGATCTTGTTCCCAGAGCTTCATCTGGTCACAAGGGATATGCAGCTGGGAGAAAGGATGCAAACTGCTCCCTGCTCTTAAATAGCTGGAGGTACTTGGGGAAGAGGATATGTTCATTTCACACATGGCACCAAGGACTCATCTCATGCAAAACTGTTCTGCTTGCAGCTGGCCTGGGACAGCTTCCATATGTTCCCCCTTGAAACTGAGGGTGCCCTGCCTTTCTCCTCATCCACTGGAAAAAGACGCTTTTCAGCAGTGGAGATGCCTTGATTCAACTGGGTATTTTAACTGAAGGATGTTTCTCTGTGCTTTGGGTGTTCTTTTGTGCCAGAAACTGTCACAATGGGTGGGAAAGTCCCCTTTCCCTTTTCCTGAAGGATAGGTTTCTTTTCACCTCCCAGCTGCAGGCAGGCTCGGCACACAGATTTATTTAGGGCCAGGGATGTGTGTGTGCATGTGTTTTTGTTTTTTCTTTTTTGAAAGTACGATGTTGTGGCGGCTGGCAGCTAATCCTAAATTTGGGATACCTGACATGGTAATGAGAAAACAAACCTTCCTGCACTTAAAATGAGTGACAGGCCAGGTTTGGCCCCAGCAGCCTTCAGAACTGGTTTGACCTTGCAACCAGATCTCCTGGGCTGACTGACAGCTTTTTACAGCCACATTAGGGCTGAGCTGACCTTATTTATCTGGGGATTCACCTGGGAGACAGCAGACATGTCCAGGGATATTAAGTCTCAAGCTGAAAATATTTGCTCAGGTATTAGAGGGAGAGTTAATTTAGACTGAATACCTCCTATGTGGCACCAGCCACTGCTCTCAGGGACACTGTGCCCCCTGGCTGATGACAGTTGGTTTAGACTTTCTTTAGAAAGTGGAATCTCCTTTGAGTGGTGCAATGCAGAGCACTTGAACTCATTCTGTATTTCCTTTCACATTAAATATTTTTTGAATTTTGGTAAAACAGAGCCCAGGTGAAGGTGCGAGCTGATTTTCCTGAAAAGGGGTTTCAAAGCTGGCACCACAAATGCGTTGGACCATGTGGACTCACTTTTGTTTTATAAAATACGACACGTGTGAGCTGACATCTGTCCCAGCTGTGGTTGGTATCCCCTTTACGTGGTACCTCCCAGCTCCTTCCTTCCCGTGCAGGGGGATGAACCTCCCCTGCTGCAGTGACTCAGGAAAAGGCTAAGGACAGCAATTCTTCATCTTTGGTTGTGTAGACCCAGAAGGAGACGACCAAGCCCCGGAGCTGCCCTCCTCCTGCACCCTGAGGATGGGCTGAAGAGTGGTGCTCTGTCCTGTCTGCCCCTATCCATGCATTTGGGAACATCCAAGGGGTGCTGCCTGAAGCCTGATCCATGCTGATGTCACCTGGGGAACTAAGCCATCCCAGCAAATGATTCCGTCTGCTGTGTCATTGGTTGCAGCCTTTGATTTCCAACAGCACACATGTGCTCTGGGCAGGTGGTACAGACCTCCTGCAGTGACTCTGGGTGCAGGCAAGATAACTCTAAGTGCAGAGATATCTTAGGATTTAAAATTTTTTAAGTTATTTCTTTGGACTTTCAGGCAGCTAACAGCCCTCAGTGTGTGAATAAGAGCATGGGTGGTCCTGGCTTTGTCCCACCCCTCAGGAGAACAGAGCGTTGATGTTCCCTGGGGTCAGGCAGGCACCTTCCCTGCTGAGATTCTCCAGGTTTTCCTCTCCTGCTTTTAATGATGAATCACAACCAATCCCTCCTTTTCAGATTCCTTTGACAAGCTTCTTTTCCTCCTACCATGATAACTTTTCAAGAGTGAAGGCTTTGTGTGCTGGCATCCCACATGTGGGTGTCTGGTCTCTGCTGGATGGGCTTGGGCTCACAGCAGAGAGTGAGTGGGGGAAATCTGTAGCTGATTTTGGTGACAACACAGATGTCCATGGTGTGACATCCCTTGCAGTCAGAACCTTTCCCTGGTGTTGTAGGGAAAATTTTATTTAGTTATATCCTTCCCATTTTCCCTGCTGATATTCCCTGGTATCACCCCCTGCATTTTTCTGCTCAGGTTTCACCTTAGCCCTCCCTCTCCCCTCACACATGCTTATTTGGGAATGTTGGGGTAAATGTTTGCTCACTGTATTGGGTTTTTCCACCTTGACATTGGATTTTTGATCCCCAGCCAAGGTAAGAAATGCCTGTCTAGTGTGTGAGAAGACAACCTTGTCAGGATTCCCCATAAGCAGCAGAAACTGAAATCTTCAGGGAGGAAGGCTTTAAAGCAGATTCCTCTGCAGTTTGTGGAGGCAAGGGACACTATTCTTTGACTCACAAAAATTGGAGACCAGATAGGACAATTTGAATTCCCTCATTATAGGCTTGACTTTATTCAAATATCACTTGTTGTACTTAAATAGAAAGTTAGCTGCTGCTCTAAGGGGCAACCAGCAGCCAGACATGGAGTCTCCTGTCTGTGCACCATGCCAGAGCTGTCTCTCTTCTTCTGCATTGTTTCTGTGTAGCTCAGGGTGTCAGGACCCTAAGGAGCCTCTCCTGAGGTTCCCCATACCCCCACAGCCACAGATACTGCCCAGGTAGAGAAGGGAGGAAGGTACAACTGAAAAGCTGCCAAGGAGGAGTAGGATGTGGTGGTGCATCCCACAACTGGAGAAAGAGCAAGAAGCTGACTGGGTTATGCAAGTGCCCCAAATCCTGAATGTTTGTTTCCCTTCCTGACCCATCCTTCTTGGCCTTCCTCTGCACCAAGTTCTGGGAAGTCTCTAAAGGCAGAGAGTTCAAATGAACAGCAAGGGACCTTTGTACCAACCTGGGAAGGATGTCCACACCAACTGGTGTTCCTACGCATTGCTCCTGGGAGGTGGGGAAACATAAGCTGGAAGTGCCTTCTGGATGTGTGGATCCTCAGCACAGCAAGAGCACTGCTGTTGGTCTCTCCTGAACCAGTCCACCCTCAGTAATGAGTCCAGCAAAGAGGGGAAGCATTGCAGCAGTTTGGCCTGGAGGGCTGGAAATGTGGCTGCTGCAGCGTGAAGCCTCCCTGTGCTGGGGGAGGCTGGGATCCTGCTGCTGAGCTATTTATTTAAGAAAAAAAATATTATCATTTCAGGCGTTGGCAGCATGGGGTGTATCAGCCATTGTATCAAAGATGTGGTTTTAATGCACTTTCCTCCGCTTAAATGCTATTTGCCTTCTCCTTCAGGCAATTGAATTTAAGAAAACTCTGGTTGCCCAGGTTTTGTTGAACAAATTGGTCCCTGCACACACAATTCCCAGGAGGAGCCAGCTCTGCAGAAACTCTGGGAGCTGTCACTTCAGTGCATGGCTGGGATGGGCTGAATGGATTACCCAGCTCTGCATCGTCTGCTCTTTTATCTGTCTCAAAGCAATGGGAAGCCAGGAATAACCCCTCGGGGTTCCTCTGAGCCTGGCGGTTTCTGGAGCCCGGGGTCAGATGACTGTTATTGTAGCTAAAGGTGTTTAACCCCAATTGATTTTGACAAGCCCTATTAGTGAATCCCACAATTACTTATTGGGTTTGGAGAGGAACATTGTCGATTTAAGGCTGGATGCTCTAACCTGAGTGCTGCTGACAGGATGCCATAGGTACCAAAACTGCTTCTGTAGGAATCAATGGAAAAACTCCCTGTCAATCTTTGGGGCCAAATTCTGGCCTTTCCCCAGGATCCAGCAGCTCTCGGGGGTATCAGAGTCAGCCCTAAAAGTCAGCAGGTTGGGATGAGATGTACGAAGCCTCCTACTCTGCAAAGTACAGAGCATCCCTGGGTTGGGCTTCAGTAAGCCTCGTTAGTAGCACAGCTGCCCACATCCCAGCCCCGGGGAATCATGCAGGAGCCGTGGGACCTGGTGCAAAGCATAGGAGAGTCCCTGGGAAGCTACCCAGAGCAGGCTGAGGGTGGTTTCTGCTCCCCTTCAAAACCGACCTGTCCCCCAGCTTGGTCCCAACTTGTGGAGAAGGGAGCTGAGGATGTCTGGTACCTGTGGCTGTGTGAGCAGGGGGAGACTGCTCAGCGTCTTTGCAAGCTCGGAGCCAATGTTTATCCCATGGGATTGAGCTCAGAGCCCCAAAGCCCTGCAGGCTGGAGCTGCTGCTGGTCAGGCAGAGAAACTGCCTGGAGACTTGTGTCTGTGAGAAATATCAAGCGATGAGTTCTCTGGGGCTCATATCCCAAAGACGCCTGAGATCATTTGGATGTGAATGGGAGTTATGTGCCTAAGTAATCTCAGAGGATCTGGGCTTAACGGCATTGCTGAATTTCTTTTCTTTTTTCTTTTCTTTTTTTTTTTTTAATAATGCAGCAACTGGGGAAATAAAAGCATGGTCTAAAAAGGGGGAATCATTGCGTTAGCCTGATGTTTTAGCGAAGCACTGTTGCTCTGCAGGTCGGATGTAGGTGTTTGTAGGTGGCAGGCAGCAGCCTGCTCGTCACCCATCCTGGGCAAAGAAATGTGGCTGTCACACGTGTCAACGCAGTTTAGCACAGAAATTGCTTTTGGGCAGCAGAGCAAGCAGTCTCTTGGAAGCTCTGCAAGTTTCTCACTTGCTTTTGCTTCTCGGTTGCTTGGGGAGAGGAGTCACCCTCCCAGGGCAAACAGCCGGCATCGCCTGCCCGGCCGGGGCTGGAGCGAGCGCCTGGAGACTGCCGTGAGTTCTCCGGGAGCTTTTGTAACAAACACCTTGTAAAACGCAAATATTTGAATAGCGACGTTCAGGGCTAGTGTGCCAGGTCGAGGAACAACTACTTATGCTTTTTGCTGGCTGTTTGAAACTTAAAGGGTGAACTTAAGGATTTTGCAGAGACAAAAGCATTGAATAGACTATTTACATACTCATCCTGCAGTTGGTGGACAGGATTATGAGCCATTTATTTAGCAAAGAGACACTAGTTAATCAGCAGTCTATTTATTGTTTCTTCATAATTTGGCAGTAATTCATAACTATGTCTTGTTTTTCATTATGGGCACAATTGCACTAAGTGTGCTTGCTCCCCATGTACCATCTCTGAATTTTATTTTCCCTTTGAAAATTGCTCCTATTCTTAAATAAAGGATCATATTAAAGTGGAAAATATTTATTTCAGATGATTGCTTTCAAAAGAACCAGTTCCTTGCCCTGTTTTGGGTTATTAAATTATTTTCTTTGTTTTATTGCAGGCCTTTTTAGCTCAGCCTCCAAGAAACCTGGGCAACAGAGGAGGCGGCTGTAGGTGTTGGAAAGCACTTGGGGTCAACTTTGGTCATTGATGTCCTGTGTAACTGGCTCAGGTCACTGAATGTCTAAAGGTAAGGAGGATTTTTATGCTGATTTTAGGGCTATTGTTAGTTGTCTGGAAATGTGTCTCTGGTCTCTTTGCCTACCTGTGGGATGTGAAGAAAGGCTGAAGTTGCTGTGCTTCTCCCAGCCTTACCGGCCTGCTCTTGACTCTGGTGGGGTCCAAGAGTCACTGAAGGGACTCCTGTGGTGGAAGTCAAACTCCAGTCTGGAGATCCCATGCCCCAGCCTGCTTGGCTGGCATTGTGGTTTTCACCTGGAGAGAGAGAAGGTTTTTCAGGAGATCCCGAATCACCAAGGTGCTTTTATCCCTCCTGAGGCACAGAAGTCATTCCTCCTTCTCCAGGCGCTTGTTTGACTTCAGGTCTATTGATTTCCAGTTGTGAGGAAAATGGGGCTCTTTGCCTGCTCCCACTGCCAGGCAGAGAGCTGAGGTAGCAGCATGGCCAGGGAACATTCCTGGGGTGCTCAGTGCCAGCATGAATCAGGCCATAGTGACCTGCAAAGCCTTGTCCTAAGTATTGTCTCTTCTCTCAACAACTGCAATATTCAGGGGAATGATGATACCAATGATAATTCTTGGTGATGGCTGGGAGAGAAGCAAATTACTTTCCCATTAATAAAAGGTCATCTGTGAAATTTCATGGACAGTTCCCCCCTCTTGTAAAACACCCTCTTCACCTGGCTTTTTTTTTTTTTTTTCTTAATTTTATTATTTTTTTTTTACGTGTGTAATTGCGTGTCAGACCAAGTGCACTCAGAATGTGAGCAGGGTCTGATACAAGGAGGGTGAAATGAGATAATCCATGTTTTCATCATCCATAGGCCTCTCTTTTCACGGGCCGTGGGCCGTACTTTATTAGGCTGAGCAGCTCTGGGCCTGCAAGAAAGAGGAGCCCTTTCTCATCCCGATGAGAATAGTGCAGTGAATGGATTCCAAGTGTTTACTCAGCATTTGTCTCGTGGTTTATCAAAGGAATGAGGAGGAGGTGCCGACAGACCTTTTGTCCTGCTGATGTGTTATGACAATGTTCCATGAATATGCAGAATGGCAGAAGGGATTAGAGCCAGTACAATTCCCCTCCGGCACTTTTTTTTCTTTTTCTGCGTTTTTTTTTTTCTTTTTTTTTTTTTTGGCCTGGGATGTTCAGGGGTTTAAGAGTGACCTGCTCACAGTCAGGGCACTAAACATCAGATTTTCCTGCAGATAGGGGTGTAAAATCCCACACTTGTCCGAAGCTGTTAGCATCTGACTTGAAGGTTGGGCTGTCTTAGTCACTTGCTGCTCTTTATGAAATTTTGATTGGCAGAAACTGCCTGGCTGAAAGCTTTGTGTTTTGGGAGACATGGAGATATTGGGGCATAATTAAAACTTGAGTCAATCAGTGACACGTGAAGCCCAGGGCCAGTGGGGATGTGACTGCTGCTCTTTGCTCTGCTGCTGTTGGTGTAGGCTGGCAGTGGTACCCTGTTGTGTTTTCCTGTTGCTTCCCAGAGTCCTGGCCCAGGAGTTTGGGTGTGATTCAGTAAACAGTGTTGACATCAGGCATCTTCATATGCTGTTTTAGATGGACAGGTTAATGAGATAACCCCTCTACACACCTCTGAGGTGAACGTTATCTTTGTTTTCAGTATGGGGTACAGTGGGATGGTGGGAGCAGACACGTTCCACAGGTATAAATCCAACCTTTGGTGTTACTGACTCCTCATCTCAAGGTAAACTGTTGAGCCATGGCCTGCAGCTATCTGGAGTATCTGGAAGACATTTGGTCTTAGTCAGAAGAGAGCTGGGACACAGTCTCTCTCTCTTTGAGCCCATTGGAGTCACCCTGCCTGCGATGACCACATCTTCTGTGGGGACATCCAGTGGAGGCCACTGGGAAGAAATTGCTGTCATATCCTCCTGTGCAGGGATATTTGAGCAGTGATGCCCTGAATGAGGTCAAGGACACCAGGCTACTCCATCCCTGTCCTCTTGGAATATGTGCTGTGGGGGGCTGAGGTCTAGATCCTGTGCAGAGCATCTCATGGCAAGCTTATCCTGTGGCTGCTGTTGCCACTGTTTTTCCCTGGAATGGGTGGGAATAGGGGTGTTTCTTCACAAGCATCAACCTGAACAAGGCCTGTGAGACCCTCTGGGGCATCAAGTTTCTGTTTGTAGAACGAGGCATTTGCTGAGCAGGGGGCTGGCAGGTTTGTAATTTGAGTGTGTGTTGGGGAAAAAGGGAAGAGGTAGAGCCTCCTTGCAAGTCCTGGCACCAGCTGTGCAGAGGTACCTGCTGCTGTGGTATGTTTGTTCTCCTTGCTGCAGTCCCTCTCCCCCCACCCAGGAGCACAAGCAATAATTAGGTTAATGGATTTTGATGCAGTGATCCCAAGCCCGGCTCTTGGCTGGTGGCCCCATGACAGCAGCTGGCAATGGCTCCTGCTGATGGAGGGCATGTGCTGTGATTTGCTCTCTGGGGAAGTTCTTGATTGGTCTGTGAGGGAAGAGTGATTCCAGAGGCCCAGGACCGTTGTCCAGCCAGCGCTGACATCCCTTCTGTGGGGTCTGCTCAGCACTGGGGTGTGTCCATGATGTAGCTGATGATGGGGTACCTGAGGCACCTCAGCCTTAGCTCTCAGGCCAGCTAAATTCTGGAGACTGGATTAAAAGGAGAGTTTTTCACCCCATCTGCCAGCTGTCACCACCAGCAGCAACAGACAATCTCCCTTTGGCCTCTGGGGATACATAAAATAGCACAGTTTCCAGGTTATCCTTTGCAATCTGGACTCCTCAGTTGCGTAAGGAGTAAAGAAACCAAAACTTCTACATGGGAACAAATCCTTCTCAGTCTGAGAAATCTGTGATGAGAACACAAGGAGCCCTGGGAAGAAGGCCAGCCTTGGTCTCACGGGACATTTACGGCACAGACACCCTGCTGCTGAAGCAGCCTTCAGTTCTCTGCTCATCTTTTATCCTCTGGGATTATGTTGATGGCTGAAGGCTGCATCTGAGTCCCTTTTCCTTAGAAGTGGGCTAAGCAGTGGAAAAACAAGCCCATGGCAGACATCAGGCTCTGGATTTTGTGGGGCTACATGGCAAAGCCATTAGGACCTGGTTGCAACAGCTAATTCTGTGGTGGAAGCTGCTGAACTCTCTGGTGGGATCTGCCGTGCTGATGGCACCCCGTAACTCCTTTGTCCTGGTGGGTAAGTAAATATCTCAAATATCTCCTTGTTGCTCTGCTGCTTATCTGGGGCTTGAGACAGTTCTTTTGACTTCCACTCCACCTGAATATGTTTGGGCCTCTTAGGGCTCCTTTCAGTGCTGAAGATTTTCTTATATTTCTTTAGGAAATTTATGGCAGGATGCAAGTGCCCATTTCTTGTTGGTTTGGATGGAAGCTGGATTTCTAACTTTTACAAACCTCTTCCCAGACTCTTTATGCTGGAAAAATGACCAGATCATATATTTTTTTCTCTTTTGACTCAGTCCCAGATTTGGCCCAGATTTCCTGTCTCGCTCTGCCTCGGTTTCCTCCCTGAGGTGGTGGGGGACAAGCTGCCTCTTTTTAATCTTCTTTGTCATGCCTGCTGAGAAAAACACAAGACAAGAAAATTTATGTGAAGTTTGTACACTCCAAGTTTGGTGTAAAAAAAAATGGGTAATATTCAGTCCTCTGATCATCTTCCAAAGAAGGGTGTGTAGTGTAGCAAACTGACTGAGAAAGGGAAAGGAAGCAGGTGATGCTAAATTCTGTCTCCTGACTTGTTCTGTGCCTGCATATATCTGTATCTGCCCTGTTATGTCCTGGAGACCTCCAGCTGTTGTTTTCTAGTTGATAACTTGATGGTATTTTGAAGAGGTTTTCTTCCCATAACACTAAGGGATGGCACCTTCCTCCCAGCCTGGCCCCCACCACAAAGCTCTGCTCAGGTATTTAAATTTAATTCAACGTTTATTCTGCAAGGAAAAAGCATGTTCTTGGTCATCCCTGGGAGAGAAATCCCTCCCTTCCCCTGACATTCCAGATCTCAGGTCTCAGTCATACATCACAAATGGCCTCCTCAACACTGACACTTCACCTTCAGCCCATCAAACGGAGCAGGCAGAGAAAAAGGTGGGATTAAATACTGAAGTTCTTGCTGCAGTGGAAAAACAGAGGTCTTCTGCTCTTTTACCATAGGTTTTTCATTCAGAAAACTTGACCATAGCCGTTTTATTCACCCGTTCCTATTCAGAAGCTAAATTATGAAGGTTAATCCACCAGCTCCTTCCTACAGAACCATGAAAATCTTTTTCTGTGCAAACAAAAACTAAATGTATGTGGTATATAGCACCATGTATGGGTGAAAAGCTTCTAGAGATACCACTCAGATGCAAAGTAGATGTAAGATTTTTGGTTCCATCAGAGAGTATTTGGATGGTTGTTGTGATGATGTCACTGCCTTGCTTCTTTGCTTCAGATGAATCAGTCCTTCATGCTCTACTTGCATTAAGAAATAGGCAAAATAATTTCTGACCTTTCCCAAAGGGCATATTGTACTGGACATTTTTTAAAGAAGGGTTCTTGTTTCTGGAATTGTGAGGACTCTAATCCTTGCTCAAGAGCCCTCCTTGAGGTTGAGATGATGTGAAGGCAGAACTCTGCTTCCTGCTCAGCTGATAAGGGAGGTCAGTGTCTGGTTTTGCACCTATCCTCTTCGGTAACCAGGATCTGAGCCAGGTTTCAAGACTGTCTCCCTCATTGTTTATACTCAAGGTGGCACTACCAGATGGAGTTGGCCTTGTTTCTAACCTTCTAAATGGACCCTGACACCACCACCTGGATGCCGCTGCCTCCCTGCATCAAATACTGCATGTGAGACAGAGATTCACATCTCAGCTGGAGGACCCTAGTGTCCACAGCATTTCAGCAGTGGCAGTTGGAACTGAATTAACTGATTCTGCAAACTTCTTCAAATTCAAGAAATGCTTGGATTTATTCTCCCAGCCCCAAGCAGCAACAGGCAGGGATGGTTTTGGCTGGAAGGAATGTGAGGCAAATGCTGTGATTCACACTTGTCCTGTCTGATTTGAGTCTGAATCATCTCTTTCCCCTTCTCACTAGGAAATCATGTGACGAACCCCAGCCTGTCATGGCTGGAGACTCTTTTCCTGTACCCCATGCACTTTGAAGTCATTGCACGGAATCTTAAATTTTGGTCATTTGTGGAGTGGTCTAAAAGGCAGATAAGGTTGTCACAACCTCAGCCAGCTTCTCCACCAACACAGATACGTGGTGGGCTCTTTCCATTTGGGACTAAAGGGCTGGGCAGTGACCAAGTATGAGGCTCTCTGCTCTTCTTCCCCCCAGATCACCATCTCATGGCTTCACCTCTGTGTCCTGCTCCATCCCCACCACCTCACGAGACCCTGTTTCCTACACAGTCCCCACTCACCTGGTCCCACCGGGCTGTGGGGTGCCCTGTCCCTCCTGCTGAGGTTAGTGTTCCCTGTTCCCCCTGCACTCCCAAGAGGGGCTTCCCAGAGGTGCCTGCCTGGGCTGGGGGGATTAGTGAGCCTTTGTTTCAAAAGCATTTTTAAGTGGTGAGAAGAAAAACAACCTGCAGGTCGGGCTGCAGGCAGATCAGACTGAAGGTACAGGACAGGAGGGAAATTTTTTATGACAGAGGTGTGCTCCTGGCCTGAGGGGGAGGGAAAAGGCTATTTTGGTTGGAGTTAATTAAATCACTGCTGGCAGGAGTATTAAACAGAGGAAAAAGAGAGCAGATAGTGAGCTAGCAAAGTGGGATTTAAACCAGCTGCCCAGGCTTGCAGCTAATTGGTCTGGTAGTTATAAGGGAGTAGCAAATCAACAAAGAAAAGGGAAAGTTTTGCTCTGAAGTCCTGGTCTGGGAGCTCTGGTGTGCAACATCTGGGGCAGTTGGGCATCAGCTCCTTGATTTCATTGACAAACCCAAGCCTCAGCAGACTCGGGGAGCTGGCTGGGCACAGGGTTTGGGCAGCAGGAAAGCCTTTCACATGGCAGCTAGGAAGCACTGAAAGAGGCAGAACTTCCCAGTGCGGGGAAGGTTTGGGATAATTTATGGGATCAGGGTGAGGGAAATAGTGTGGCAATGCAAAAAACACTCCTGCTGCAGTGCTCCTGTCCAGGCTAAGATTTCCTGCCAGTTTCTGTTCATTCTTGTGATCCTGAGATGGATTTGTGCCCTGCTTGAAAACCACAGGTCGGTAGTGCAGGTTCACCAAGAGAGTTTTTTTACAAATGCTGTAATTGTATCACAATGATGAAGCCCCTTTGGGTTTCTACAATATTTAATATTGCTTTATAAAGCCAGATAATTAAATATTATTTACTGGACCCATGCATGATCCACACTTTGCTCTTCTCAGCGTCTTGAAGCCACCAGGCAGGACAGCTGAGAAACCAGGGAGAGGGACCAGCTCAGCCTGGCCCTTGTGTGTGGTCTTCTCTTAGGCTTGGGTTCTGGCCAGGAGGTATGGATCTGGGGCAGAAATTTGAGTATTTTGTTCCAGGAAGAGGGAAAATGAAATATTTATTCACCCCAAATATTGAGGTTTGTCTTGAGCAAAAAAAAGCAACAAAATTTATAGAAGTGAAATCTCCAAAACTCCATACCAAAATTTGTCCCCCGTGTGTTTCAATACCTGAAGTGTCTCGTAATCTTTTCTGTTTTCTTTCCAATTTAAACAAAAATATGCTTCTGTTAGGAATATTATTTTTGATAAACAGACAACAAAAAAAGGATTTATTTTTCCTCCCATCCCCTTTTTTCTATAGGAATAAAAGTAAACTTAAAAAATATTACATTAAAATTTACTTGGGGAAGAAAATCTGGACTAGTTGTAGTGGGAAAACCCCCAAAACTTGCCCACAAAGGTGAAGAAGAGTTCAAAGTTTCTTTCTCTAGAATTTTTTTCCCTGCTATTCCACAATTTTTGTACATGCTTTTACCTATACTTTTTGAGAAGAAATGGTTTTGTCTGGACCTTACTGAGCCTTTTCCTACAAATACGTAAGTGACTCAAAGAGTTAGTTCTCAAGAAGAATTTATTTGCTTTGGTTATCAGTTTCCTGCATCTTGAAGAAATGGAATAGCTCAGGAAGGGTGTTTAATCATGGCTCCTTTGACCCCATCCATTGCCTGCTGTCCGGGGCTGATTTTTGTGTGGCTGCTGTTCTGAGCAGCGTGGTGGCCCCACTCCTGCACATGTGCTGTTGTCACAAGCCACACAGTGGTCCCTCCAGGTCTGCTGTTTGCTCTCATTGCTGTTCTCCCCTGAGAGTGGCACCCCACAAGGGAATTGTCCCAGAAGGAGAAGGTTTCTCACACACTCCTGAGTTGTTGTCACCTCATGCGAATATGCTGAGCTCTTCCGTGGCTCTCCTTGGTGCTGCCAAGAAACAGGACAAGAGGCAATGAGTAGAATATGATGCACAGGTAATTCCACTTGAATTCCCTGGTGGAATTCACCAGGAAGAGGTGAGAGAACTCTTCCCGGAAGAAGTTCTCTTCTGAGGGAGAACGTTACTGTGTGAGTGGCCGGGCACTGGAACGGGTTGCCCAGAGAGGTTGTGGAGTCTCCCTCCTCACTAGAGATATTCAACAACTGTCTGGATGTAATCCTGTGCTCTGGGATGATTCTGCTTGGGCAGGGAGGTGGGACCAGATGACCACAGTGGTGCCTTCCAGCCTGACCCATTCCATGGTTCTGTGGGCAATGTGATTCACCTTCTGGAGGCAAAGCCTTCCCTCTGCACAGAGTGCATGTGGTGCGAGGCTATCTCACGGCTCTTTCAAGGGTCTCCATCTGCGAATTTGGAGCATGGATGGATTCAGACATGGATGCACAGAGGGTGGGAACGAGCTCAAGTGTTTTGTTAGGGCAGTGCTGCTCTAGCAGCTTTCAGCCAAGTAAGTACCTGAACATTTGGTTGTTGGTAAGTGATGGGGTAATTCAGGGCCGTCCTAAGAGCACCAGCAGCAGGTTTTGTGTCATTGAAGCATCCTCCAGGGGCCACTGCTGGCTCTGAGGCTGGAGGGTGCCTTGGATTGTTCACTGTGGAATTTCTAGGGAGAGAAAGCAGAGAAGTCCTTGCTGTCAGAGCTCCCACTCCCTCTTTTTCCCTGCACATCCTGGGGGAACTGAGAAACAGATGACCGCTTCACATATAATTGGAGGGCTCTGGAAATAGGGATGATCCAAATGCAACTGTGCCCAGTGCAATCATCCAGGCCACTGTTTTACTCAGGACAAGACAAAGCCACTGGTCTCTCAGCATGGCTACATTAAAGATCACGAAACTTCCACCCAGGTACCCCCATGCTGCATGTGGTTTAGCAGAAGATTGTTTTGTTTCGAGGGAAGAAAATGCATGTTTTTCTAACCCAAGTGATTGCCAAGTGTAGCTTGGACATGTGGCCTGGGTACCACAGATGCAATGACTGCCTGGGTGCATGGGGGGCTTGAAACAGAAGCTAGTTGAGGATGCACAGCCCCATTCCTCTGCAGTGAAGTGAGTTCACCTGTGCTATAAAGTGATTTGTGTGTGCAACATTTCTAGACGAGGCTGCAGCTCCAGTGCAAAACAGTTCAGGAGCTGGAGGTTGAAATCTCTCTGTGTACTCAGGATGAACTGATGCAGAAGGAAGCAGATGCTGGCAAAACTTACACTTGCTCAGTAAATGCGATTTTTTCCCCTCTCATCACCTCATTTTAAAAAGAGTTCCGGATCACATTTATTTGGTAGCCACCTTTATTACTGTGTTACACTTTTTAATAATAGATCTGGGCCAAAGAGCACCCTGAGTGAGAAAGCATATGTGGGAATCGGTCTGTGTGTTCTGGTCTTCCTTATTCCATGGTAAAACACAGCTTCCTGTCTGTGTTCTCCTGCCCACCTCTGTCCTGCTGTTTTATCCGTCTGTCAAAGCTATTTTGACATCTGGGTCTTAACACACTGAAGTTGAGAGCAGTTTGGACGGTCCCATCAGCTTTAAAGTAACCACTTACCAGCTGGAGTCTGAGCCAGCCCACAGCCCCAGACCCCTCCGTGTGTAAAATGATGTGAGATCAGGGCCTGGGATTATCAACACTTAAAGCAGTTGGATCTTCATAGCTGATTGTCCAGATGAGATGTCTCTTCCTTTGCTAGATCTGATGCAGGCAGCTCCAGATCCAGCCATAATGGTGTGTTTTCTTTTTGAACTCATTCTCAGTTGTTAAGAATAAATTTAAAACAAACAAACCCCACAAAAACCCAAACAAAAAAACAAACAAGCGAGAGAAAGTGAGTTATAAATAAGGGCTGTTTGATATGATTGAGAAAAACTGTTCCTCTTTTGAACTCCATAACCCTTTTCCCTCCCAAAACCATTCTGCCAGATCAGAATATATTAAAATCCTTGCATCAACATGAAAATCTCATCAGCTAATGTTTACAAAGCTGAAGGTTTCCATCACCCCCGGGTGAGTAACTTTCTTTGTGCAGTCTGGAGTGATCTTTAGTGACTCCCTTCCTGGACATCTGTCCTGCCGCCCTCTCCAGTGAGTGGAAGAGTCAGATCCTCTGGCTGAAAATAACCACCTCCATTCAGATACTTGCTTGATATAAATGTGTGCATCAGGAGAAATATGAATTTTCCATTCTTTTTCCCTTGGCTCTAACGAGCTGAATGAACGGTCCCAGCCGTGCCTTTCATTTGCTTTCCTCCCTGAAGATCTGTGTCTGGAGAAAAGCACCTTTCTCCAAGGCTGTTTCAGCCTTTTTCACCTGCTCTCTGTCCTCCAGCCCGCACCAACCTTCCTGCTATCCTCATTTGGCAGAATGGAAACTGAGGCAGTTAGCTGAAACAGCATTGGTCCATGTCCAATCAGGACTGGACCCGCAATTCCCTGCCTGAGCCCCGGAGAGTGGAAGAAGAGCCACAAATATCTGCAGGAAAAATAAAGCATGAACAAACTCACACACAGGCACAAGAAGGGGAACGAGCAATGGTGGGAGATAACCTGGATGGTGAATTTAAAACCACTAACAAATGCTTAAATGAAGGGGCTGAAGACTCTTCTCCAAAATGTTGGGTGGCTTTTTAGTTCCAAAAGGAAGGTAGGAGGATGACTGGACCTGGACAAGCTCACCTGCTTGCCTCTGTGGAAAAAGCCTTTCATTGTCTGCTGCCCTTGGAAATACTTTCACACAAGTTGCAAAGTTGAAGACTTCAAGTTTTACTTCAGCCGGACATATGAAGGGATCTGCCACTGCATTCATGGTACTTTTCCATCTGTGTCCCCAGGACATGGACACACAGCTACGCCTAAAGCTGTGAGCTGGTTATAAAAGTTCCCCCTGCCTCTTCCAGCCCACCCTCAAGCAGTGACTTCCTTCTCTGCTCTGGGTCAGGGTCTCCTTGGGCCGGCATTAGAGGTGACTCTCAGGAGCAATGGGTGGGCACAGTGTGGAAGCTCACAGGTTCGGGGGTGTTGCTTGAGCAGCCGGCAGCCCCTCAGTCCCGGTAGTGGCATGTGCCGAGGATGAGAGGCTGCAGTTCTGCCCAGCCAGCTTGCTCTGGAGAACTGAAGAGGTTTTCCTGAAACCCGGTAGGGAATTCTGAGACTGGTGTCTCCCTTCAGCTTCACACCCTCTGCAGTGATAAAGAGACCCTTATTTTCCCTGTTGTCTCTGTGCTGTCCCTGTCCCACATCCTTTGCCTACACTCTGGGCAGTTCTGAGCTCTGCAGACCATTTCCCTTTCTCCTGTGAAAAAGAAAAAAAACCTTTTCCCAAGATTTCCTTACCTAGGAGATCTCACCAAGCTGCAAAGTAACTAAAACGATGGGCTTGGTTGCGGAGAGAGCCCCTGGCTCTTGCCGGCGCTGAGCTGGGGCCACCTCTGAGCGCTTTTCACAGTGGAAGAAGACAACGAAATCCAAGCGCAGGAGGGGTCGCGGAGGGAGGTTACCTGCTCTGCTGCTGGGGACTGGAAGCGGCACCAAACTCGCCCCGGGCTGGCCTTCGGGACTCGTTTTGTTTGTTGTTTTTTTTTTTTCTCCTGGAAGGAAGCATCAGTTCCGAGCAAAGCGAAGTGCGGCGGAGAAGGGCCGGGAGGAGAGGCGGCCGCAGCGCTGGCCCCGGGACCCCCGGGGGAGGGACCGCTCGGGGGCATGGCTATGGAAGGAACCCCAGGAGAGGCTGGGGGATTTAGTCGTGGGAACCGGGACCCCTCCCCAGGGGCCTCCGCCT
>WAAG01031184.1:35726-47406 GCA_013390105.1 Tichodroma muraria
GCAAGCCCCCGTACTCCTACATCGCCCTCATCGCCATGGCCATCGCCAACGCCGCCGAGAGGAAGCTCACCTTGGGGGGCATCTACAAGTTCATCACCGAGCGTTTCCCATTCTACCGGGAGAACCCAAAGAAGTGGCAGAACAGCATCCGCCACAACCTCACCCTCAACGACTGCTTCGTCAAGATCCCCCGGGAGCCCGGACATCCCGGCAAGGGCAACTACTGGACACTGGATCCGGCTGCAGAGGACATGTTTGACAACGGGAGCTTCCTGCGCCGGAGGAAGCGCTTCAAGCGCACCGACATCACCACCTACCCCGGCTACATGCAGAACTCCAGCGCCTTCACGCCCCCGCCCGCCGGCCGCCCCACGGCACCCACAGCGCCCTACCCCAACGCCCTGTGCTCGCCTGGCTACGGCCCCCAGCTCTCCAGCACCGTTTTCCACCCCTATGCAGCCGGGGCGGCACCGCCGGCACAGCACCCCAGGATGTTCAGCATCGACAGCCTCATCAGCGGGCAGCAGGCCCTGCAGCCCTCGCCGCCCTCCGAGCTGGGCCACGCATCGCTGGGCTTGCCCGGAGCCGAGCTGGCTCCTGCCTGCTCTGCCGGCAGCTCCGAGCCCCCCTGCTTCCAGGCGCAGCCAGTCAGCCCCGGCTTGCTGGGCCGGGCCGGCCCCAACTCCCTGGCGTACCCCTATGCCGCCTCGCCCCCACACCTGCCCGTGGCTCAGGGCAGCTACTCGCCCAGCAGCCCGCAGCTCTACGGGGCTCCCAACAGACTGGCCCTGCCGGCCATGCGGCCCCCGGCCTGCGCCGAGCACGGCGAGCAGCTCCTGGGGCTCTCCGCGTCACCCCTCGGCCAGTTCGGCTCCAGCAACGCGTACATGAGGCAGCCCAACTTCCCCGCTGGCCTGGAGCGGTACATGTGATGGGGCTGAGGGGCCTTGGCTGGACATCCCCAGGCTCCCACGAGCGGCTCTGGACGAGTGGACTTCTCCCTCCTGTGGGGGTCAGCTGGGGTGGAGTCGGGGGTCCCCGGCCCCCGGCTGTGCGCAGACACACGCGCGGGAGGACTCAATTCCTCTCTCCCAGCTTATTCTGCAGCGGAGGCAAGGCGATCTGTTTATCTGCTCCGTTCCTTCCCGGAAAAGGCATTCTCTGGCTGCAGTGCCAGGCAGCGCTTCCCACGCTTGCCCTGTGCCCAGCCTGGCCCCGGGGATGCCACCTGCAGCAGGGCACCCCGGGGCACCCCCAGGGCGAGCAGGAGCACACTCAGGAGGTGGGTGCGTGGTGTAACATGCAGGAACTCTCTCTCAAATGGGCTTTCTCCTCTCTTCCCTGAGTGCCTCCCGTGTAACTGGAATGAAAGTTATCAAAAAAAACCCCAAACCACTAAACAAGTTCACTGGATTTTAAATGATTATTTAAGATGTTTATCATTTCCTTTCCCTGTAGGAAAAGAAACCCCAACTTGACTACTTCTTTTTACTATTTTTAAAAATTACTTTTATTGTTAGAAAGGACTTTTTTAAAATAAAGCTTTTTCTTCCAACATGACCAGTGCTGCTCTTCCTCTGGCTCTGGACAGATCTTGGCAAGAGGAAATTATAATTTTGTAACTGGTGGGAGACGGATTCATGCTGCTGTTGTATCACTGCCACGTCTTACATTTTTAGTGACACTTCTTAGCGCGCTCTATTTTATTATGATTTTATTAAAACCAAATGGTAATTCCTACAGGGCTTGCCCATGCAGCTTTTACTGGACTTGATAGTTTCCATTTACATTGAGAGAATGTGTCTTCCCTCCAAGGAATCCCTTGCAGTTGAAATTCTGATTTAGCCCATCAAATTAGCCCATCATTTTTCTTCCTAGCAACAAAATCGATTAAAATTCTAACCTACTCACTGGCTGGGCTGCTGCTGTTTATTTGCAGGACTCCCAGCCAGACTACCTGACATGGTTTGAAGGGAGAATTCCCCATCCTAAGATTTAGATTTTTTAAAATTTAAACATCCTTTGGGTATAAGTGCCAAGCTAGGATTTCTCTCCTTCTTTTCAAGGGTGTCTTCTAAAGCAGAGCAGTTTTCTGTAGTCCCTATTGCATTTTCCTCTCTAAGGAGCTGGAAGTCAGCTGATCTTTGGTGTAAAATAGCATCTCATCCCCCAGCTGCTGGGTGTGATCAAAAGCTGGTGTGCTGGCAGGTACCCACGGAATCAGCTTTTGTCCACAGCTTGGGACCTTGTGGCTTTTCATTCTTTCATCCTATGTGCTCCACAGAAACAGAGAATGGGTTTAGTAGGAGAGTGGAGGGAAGAAAATGCTTTTTTTTCTTGTTTTCCTTAAATTTTGGCCTCCATCTGTCTCTAAAAACTGCTCTGCCATCTTCAGCTGAGTTGCTGAGTGCTGAGTCTCCTCTCTGGTCGTTCCAGCTTCACCCTTTCAGCTCTTACACTGGTCCCAGCAGCAGCTTCTGTGCTGTTCCCCCAGCAATAACCCTGCTCAGGAAGGGCATTGTGAAAGAACTTATCCCTTGAAATACCTTGGCTCTCTCCACATGATTGCTATAGGCAGACGTCTTCTGTCTAATGGAAATTTGCAACGTGCCCATGCCTGCCTGTGACATACTGTCTGCAGAGATTACTTAGGGGGATGCTGAAATAATCACTTGCAAGGACAGTTAGCAGAAAAGACATTTGTCATAGCTCACATTCATTCCCAGGGCCCGATCCTGCAATGTTTTGCTAACAAAAGAACTTTTGAAATCTTGCCTAAGTACCCAGGGTGTCAGAGCTAGATGTGCCAGAGGCACTGGGTCTGCCAGCTGATGGGGCTGTGACCCGATGGCTTTGCACCCCGAGCAGGAGGGCTGCTGAGGCAGGGGAGAACCAGGTACTGACATGAAATAAAAACAATACTGGCTGTAGGGGGTGGGCAGGAGATGCTGTGGTTCTGCCTGGGTGGGATGCCCTGGGAAGAGTTGGCCAAGCCGTGACAGCTCAGACCGAGCTGAGCTGGCTCATCCTCAGCCGCCTTGGAGACTTGCAGCAGCAGGGAGCTGCTGTTGGAAAGGGATTTCCAAGTGCCTGGTGTCTCTGAGTGTTAACCCAGGTGCTGATGGAGCCACGAGGGCTGGGCTGAAGGGCAGCTGGGCTGACTACTCCTGTCCCCCAGTTGCCTGTGCCCTCCGGCTATGGGGCTTTCTGGAGAGTGGCATCCAGCTCGACATTTAGGGATGTGTCTGCAAGAGATCCACCCCACCCCTGTGCCTGTGCAGGAGGGGTCTCTTCAGCCAGGGCGGCTCTGGTGTGAAGTGAATCACCACAGTGGGCTGATTCCCTGGAAACCTGGCATGGAGAGAGCGGATGACCCCGGCCTGGTGTGTTGGGACAACCCCTGGCGGGCAGCACTGGGTTACACATCTTCCCTGGTACATCCCTGTCTGCCAGACAGCCCCAGCCCAGAGCCCCCGGCAAGCATCAATAAACCACCCTCACCGCGGGCCTTACACTGCCAAACAGCTGGAAAACAGGGGAACAACCCCCTTTTCTTCTTTTTCCTTAATCCTCACAAGCACAAAACTCTGGCAACCTATTATAGTTTATTGTCATTAAACTAATGCCTTCAGAGTGTCTTCTTGGTTAAGTTAATGTATCCCAACGAGGCTTTTAAGCTTCCATTTCAAAGCTTTGTTTACAGTTCGGGTGAATCTAGCAAATGAGTAGGATTAAGGTGTCATGTAAAGCATGAGCCTTGCTGGGACAGAGTAGTTTTAAGCTTTGTAAAGTTTATACCTGAGCCCTTCATCTGTTTTAGTGTCTTTTCGATGTCCCAATTTAGTGAATAAGAGGGATTTGAATGAAACAGGAGTAATTATCACTCAGATTTCAGTTGTGAAACCAAGTCTCCTGTGAAATCCCCCCCTCTTTATTCAGGGAGTTTAGGGAATATTATGTAATGACAGTTGTAACAATCTTGAGCTCACACAAAAGACAGAGGCATAACTTTCTGTGCTTTCTGAGATTGTGGAAAGAATGTCATACCTCAGGGTGATGGCAAGAGGTACTCTGGACTTCCCCGTGGTGGGGAGAGCCCTGTCCTGAGCCTGTGAGATGGTGATGAGGGAGGTGGAATTGATCCCGAGCACCAAAGAGATTTAGTGGTGATCTGGGCTATCTTCTCTGACTTCCCGGGGAATAACTTTGCAAATCAGGCTGATTTCAGATAACCCAGGCAGCACATTCAGAAACACAGAGCCAAAATGAGCTGCCACTTTGAAAAGATGTTTGTTTTTCACTGGGAAACTCTGGCTACACAGGGAGGACTGACTGAGCTGCTGTGTCTGGCTGTGTGCAACAGCACTCTGCACGTTTCATGCTTGTACCACCTTCCTGCTGCTTACAACAGGTTCAAACAAGCAGTAAGAAATGCTCTTTCCAGGTTATATTCCCAAGCTATAAATAGTGTTTTCCACCCTGTTACAAACAAACACAGCACTAGCTGAAATTTCAGTTGGAACACATTTTCTGAAGAACTTACTGGTCCCTCTGGTAGTGTTAGGTTTTTTTCTGAATGCTGCCAGCTGTTCACTGACAGTCTCAGGGCTGGAAATGTTACACCATAACTTGTTGTTATTCTATGCAATAGTTTGACCTTTGCAAATACACAGCTTGAAGGCATTCAGTGGTGTTTCTTGGAGGCCAAGATTGAGTCGGTAAAGTCAGACAGTGATGGGGAGATGGGCAGTGGGTGCAGTGGGACTGGCTTTGCCAGGTAATGAGTCATTAACAAATTAGCATCTGGGAGTCAGCACTGCCCAAGCACTGAGCTACATCTCGAATTATCGGGGGTCGACCACCGCTTCTGCTGTGCTATGTTTAGATCCTTTACATTGGGAATGTTCCTATAAGGATAGGAGCAGGTGATGGAGCCGCCGTGTTTGTACAGGGCGAGAGCAGCGCGGCGCTGCCCTCCGCCGCTTTACTCCGCGGGTGTAACGCCGCGGCGGGGGGGTGGCAGGGGCGAGATGGCCCGGAGCGACAGCCGGCGTGCTCAGGCCAACACTGACCTCCAGTGGAAAGCCCTGGGAAGCCGTTCCCAGCTCCCGGGTGGGGGGCTCAGCACGTACCGGCAGCATCCCGGCCTTTGAGGTCCTGTCCACGGCTGCGGGGGATCAGGACATCGGGGAGTTTTGGGGTACGGCCGGGATGAGACACCGTGAAGTTTGTTCAGGGAGGGTCGTTATGAAACACGGTGGGCTGGATGCAACCTCCGGGCTTAAAACACCAGTAGCTTGCTCTGGGGAGGTTTCGAAGGGAAAGGGTTTCTTGGGCTATACCTTCTTTTACCCTTTTCCTAAGCCATCGCTGGGCACAGGATGCAGGACTGGGCTGTGTTGGCTGTCCCCTGCAGCTCTTCTCCCTGGAATGAAAACAGGGGAACGAGTGCAAGCACAATGAGAATCTGTGCCCTTGATGGAAGGGGAAGGGTTGGTGATGACAGATCACTCCTCTGCAGCAGCCAGTCTCATTGGCAGCCTGACTTTGTGTTTGAAATGTGCTACTCGATGGTTGAATGGCAGAGCTGGGGGCTGGCTTGGCTTTAACAGCACCCAAAGTGCCAGGCAATGCAGCAGAGCCTGAGCACTGGCAGCCCAACACCTGCAAGCTCGTGGGAGAGCTCCGGGGTGCAGTCATTTCACAACCTCTGTGCTGTGCTGAACTGGTTCCACTGCAGCAGTTGGGTTTATGAATGTAATGAAATCAACTGTGCCATCCCAGCACCAGCAAGCAGCTCTGGCTTGTGGCAGCTCAGGGTATTGCATGGGGAAAAGGTGCACCTGAGCCACTTACATATGTGCCTGGGAAAAGCTCATTTTCCATTTGCATCAGCACTGCTGAGCCAAAGGCAGCAGGGTATGACCTCTGCAGAGAATGGGCCCGATGGTCTCAGACATTCTGGGTGCTTTCCATCTGCACCAGACTCGTTTCATCTTGGTTTTAAAACTCCCCCACTAATCAGGCGCTGGAAACCAAATCAAATCTGTAGACCCATTTTCAGGAGGTTTCAAGTGATCTAATCTGGCTGAAGTAAATGGACCTCAAAAAGTACAAAATTGTCCAAGCTCATTGACTACCCTGGCTCTTTGCTCGGAGCAGGCCATGGGTTTCAGAAGAGGAATTAGCTCACCTGTGCAGGTCAGGCCAACCCAGGTCTTGGTTATACCCTTTTCAGATGTTCTCAGTTTGAAAAACAGGAGTCTCAGTAAAGATAAGGTAACTCTGCTGTGCCTCATTATTTTCAGTTTCAGAAAGATGATTATATGGAGCTGTAACTTCCTCCCAAGAGCATCCCATCCAGCACTCCTCTGTAACAGAGATGTGTTTACCCATGGGAAAACAGGAGGCCAAACCAATCTAATCGTTCAGAGCCTTCACCCTCAAGAAATCACAAGTTTTGCTATCCCAAAGACACAATTAGGAGGGAACATTATCTTGCCAGATATCCCAAACGCATCCCAGCAGAGCTTTGTGCTCCCTAGAGGCGGCTAAGCTGGCCACTTGGTCAAGGTGCTCCCTTCAGGTCGCCACGGAAGCGATGGGAGCGGGGTGTGGTTTTGCCTCCTGCACTGTGGGCAGCACCCACGAGGTGGCAGCCAGGTGACACCTAGGCCAGGCCCTGTGGCCCACCCTCAGCTCTCCTGCCCGGACCCCACCAGCTGCAGACCCTCTCCAAGCAGCATTTGCTCCTCCCTGGTTACTTATTGTTAGGTTTTCCACAGTGTTGGTTTAAGCACGTATCCATCCTCCCCCAGCTCGAAGCCCTTTCTTTCCAGGCTGTCTGCTGCTTGGATTCTCCCTGAGCTGATGCTCACCCTCTAAGTATAATTGCAATACAAAGTAGTTTCAGAATAGCGTGCAATAGTGGCTAATTATTTGGAACAATTATACATAACAAAGACAGAGCCAAGCAGCAAGAGGGCTTAATTGTCTGGCCAAGCATGAAATAGCACAGGATTATCGCTCACAGGGGGAGGGGAGGCAACAGAGGAGAATTGCCCCATAGAATAGGCAAGAATCCAGCCTGCTCTGAAGGACAAAGTTTATTGAAGAACTTGAAAATTCCCCGTTGAAGCATCTTCTGAGATGGCAGAGAAGACATGAAAAGGATAATGACCCAGAATATGGGCTTAAGGCACAAATCCCTCCACTGACAGACTCCAGGCCTACAGGCGCTTAAGAACATGCTTAAATTTTAAGCACATGAATAGCCCCCTTTGATGGCTCACGTGCTTAGAGTTAAGCTCAGGCATAAGTGTTTGTAGGATCGGAGCCCAGATTTTTATTGCAACTAGGCTCTTCTCAGTAATGACAGGAAATAAGAGATGTATAAAGTGCACAAGCTCCTGGGGCAGTGCCATGAGACCCTTTGCTCCATGTGAGTGACAGGAACCTGCAGTGAGTCACAGCAACATCCACACCTTCCCTGCCATGGAGCTGGGGGAGAGAACAACAACGGTACAGTGGTAAGAGCAGCATCTCCAAGTCATGAGTGGAGCCTGAGAGTCCACAGGAGTGGGTGAGGAGGTGTGGAGGTTGCAAAATGAAAAAAGATCACCATTAAAACCTAAAAAGTGCTGCTGGAGTTCAGCCTTGCTTGAGAGCATCAGAAAGCACCACGTTGGAGAGCTTCTAAGATGGAGTGGAAAATGAGAATAATTTTCAGTAAAAGTGATGAAAACATAAAAATATCATGCAGAATATGAACAAATCAATGCGATAGCAGGTCCTCTCCAAATAATCCCTGCTTAAGCATGCACCTGCTTTTTCTGCAGAATAAGGTTCTCTTGTGAAAGATCTTTCCTGCTCTTTCCCCATCTCTGAAGGTTTTGATTTTTGCAAGGCTTCCCATTTTTACAAGACAGCTACCTGCTGGGGAGTAGGACTTGTCCCTCTGCTTGAACCGTGGTCACTGTTTTTCAATTGTCTTTAGGGCTGGAAGAGTTTGTTTTAATTAGTGGGACAACAGCCTTGTGCTGGTGACTGCAGATGTGCTATAGTGGTGGTAGAAAAAGTGAAAGGTGTGGGATATGGGTGCTGTGAGCTCCAGTGGGCTGACTGAGCACAGGACCTATGGTTGCCCCATGTCCCAAACCTACAGCCATGCCTGAAGCTTTGGATGAGGGTGCCCATGCCAGCAGCAGCATGTGAGAGCAGTCCAGCCTGGGGATGTTAGCTGTGGAGGAGATTTTTCCTTGGGAAAAATGAGTGGACACGTGGACCTGCCCCACAGGAGGCCAGGTCCCCTCCCCACTGTTGGCTGTACTCTGCACGTCCCCATCACCCCCCCCAGTGCACCTGGAACTTCAGCTATGGCTTGGCCATTGGCACCCGCTGCTGGAGGGCTGGAGGGCATTGTATGATACATCCAGCCTCCTTATCCGGCCGTATGTGCAGCCTCCCTGCCTTTCCCAGGCACAGCCCGTGCTATGGAAACTCCCACATTGCCTTTTTCTCCTTTATGCCCATACAGGGCAGAGAAAGGGGGACTGGGCAGCTGACATCACCTCTGGGATAGGGTCAGGCCTGCTGGTGCCAGTGTGGGCTGGGATGTCCCTCAAGCACTCAGGACCTTCCCAAACCACCCTGATGCCTCAGTGCATCACCAGCCTGCCACGACGTGCCTGTGCAGCAGCTCAGAGCAGCGGGGCACGGGTGGAGGATTTTCTCTGAAGCCAGAGGTTAATTATGCTTTATTGGATAATTTTCAGCTGCCAGTGCTGGCAGTAAAAGGGATTTCCTCTAGATGGCACGCTTATCTCTGCACTGGGAGGGAAGCCCACCAGCCTGCATTCCCCACAGGACCCCAGCGATGTATTTTCAGGGAAGGGATAACTTACGTCCTCTTATATCACAATTTGAATGCTCAATAGCTAGACTATACAAAAGCCTGGGAAATGGTAGTAAGAAAAGGCATTTCATATTGAGCACTGTTGGGATCCAGCTAGCTGGGTGATGCTAAATATCCATCTTGAAGAAATCATAGAAATTTCCAAGTAACAAAGCCAGATGTGAAACATCAGCCTTTCCTTCGTCAGCTCTCAGTGTTGCTTCTTCTGTGTGAGTGATCCATTTTCCTCTTCCCAGCAAGAATAAGCAGAGACTTACCTGCAGTAAGGGAAAGAAGTGGGGATGTGTGTGTATGCGAAGCCTCAACACCCCCAGAGTGGCTGGATTAATTTTAATCTGTGTGTTGACAAGTTTCCCCTCTCTTGCCCCTGTGTAGCTCAGGGTAGCGATTTCTTCCGGAGGTTTGAGAAAGGAATGGAAGTTCACACCTGTCTGGAGCTGAGGTTCACCCTTCTGTGCAGATTCAGACACAATATTAAAGTGGTGCAGTTTAATAATTTTTCCACCTGACAGTCCTTTGCTATATAAGGGGAGAGGGTCAAGAGGTTTGGTTCTGCCTCTGCTTCTCTACATGTGTGAGAAGCCTCACATTTCTTCCCATACTTTAGGTTGCAATTTTTCCTCTCTGTTTATTCAACTCCTCCCAAGATAGGAACAGGGAAAAGGAGCCCTGTGCTATATTTCTGTGCAATCTTATATAAGGTCAAGAGGCAAAATATATTTCTGAAGCTCTTTGCGAGGCAGTTCCACAAATATCAGCATGTACATGCAGAGCTGATTTTTCAGAAGGATACAGCAGATGGACCCAGATCTGATCCCCAACAGGAGATTGCTGGATACTTCCACAAAGACTCTTATCCCCAACCTGTTTCTACATAAAAAAAAAAAAAAGCTAAAAACTTTTTATAATGATTAAGCTATATTCCAGTAATTTTCCATCTTCTCTGTAATTTCCTCCTTTGAAGGCCCTCTCTGTATTTCTACTGGCACCCAAGTTGAAGGTCCTCAACTGGCACTTCTGGCAGAAGTGGACTTTTGTGATCTTAGTGGGTGAGGTGAGCATGAGCTGCTGAATTGCTGAATGCAGAAAACTCAGCATCAGGGATTTCCTGGACAAATTTGGCATGATCAGACATGGAAAACCTGGACTCAGAAACTTCATCATGAGTTTCTAAATCCTTGTGGATCTGGCCATTTATTTAGGTTCTTGCACTGGTGCACCCACTTTTGGAAAATCTGATTCGCTCCCACATATATCTCTCACCTCCCCCAAAAAACCCTAAAAATCCTTCCTTCTATTTTCAGGGGATTTTGGAAAGAATGAAGTGATTTAACAGGCTTGTTTTCACAGGGATATTTTTCCTTGTGTGGTAGGCACAGTTACCAGGCTGTTCTACACACATTGCCATGTGCCAGAGCGTAATTGCCTTCCACATGCATCAGCCTTTGGCTAATGTGTTTTTTATGGCAACCAGGAGAGCAGGCTTTGGTGAGTCTCAAAAGTGCACCTGGTGGTTTATGTCTTGAAATCGCTGGGTTCCTCTGAGTCACGTTAAGTGTGTGTATCTCTTTTCATGTCAGATCACTGAAGAATGGTATGAAAAAAGGGCTTAGAGCAAGTCAGAGTTAATCAGTTGAGTGTTAAGCTGTGTGTGAGCTTGCCTAGTGGGCTTCAAACCCACATGGGATGGGAATCAGTTATGAAGAGAGAGCAGGAGGCAAAGTTTTGGAACTGCAAGCCCAAGACTAAGGTCCTAAAGTCAGATCATAGCACTTAAATAAATGTGGTTTTAATATTTCCCACTTATCTGAGGAGCAGAAAAGACAGGGATAATTGTACTTCAAAGGTTGATGGGGACTCAGCCCTGCACATAGGGCTCCTAGGAAAAGCCTTCATTGAAATCCAGGCCTTTTTTGGTGTGGATTTTGAGACACCTACATTTGAAAAGTCAAGTCAACAAACCCGAGCTGTCCAACATCTGACGCTGCAGGGATGGATATTGGCACTTGGCTCTGGTGGTTCCCAATCTGGAAATTTCATGTATCTCTCACTATCTGTCACCACCATTCCCACTGACCTCCCTGTGCTGGGAGCTCGTGGTGTGCAGGCTGCAAACTGATCTTTGCAAGCTGGGAGCTGGCAATGCAGGGCTGGAAAAAGGGTTGAACTGCAGGGAGCACTGAAGGTCTGAGCCTTGGATATGGAAAGAAGAGAAATAATATCAAAGGAAATCACATAAGTGGAAAAAGAGCCCCTTGGGGCAGCCGAGGCAGCAGCAGGTCTGTCTTGTTCGTGTTTTCAGAGAAGTTAGAGGTCAGCCAAGCTTGATAACGAGGTAATAAAGAAAAATCCATCACTGAGCCTTGGGGGACTTGTAGATGCGGTTCTCATCAGAATAAACGAATTTAGATGCTGCTCGGCAGAAGCAACAAGAACGATTATGGATCTACAAACCCAACAGGTCTGGAAGGGTCTGGGAGCAAGGTCGGCTGGGCTGGAGCTGAACTTTCCACAATTCCCAAGGGCTTCACTTCCCCGCTAAACCCCCGCGCCCGGAGATGCTCCGGGCAGGAGCACCTTCCTCAGGCGTGGGCATGACCGGTGCCAGGGCATGAGCAGCGATCGCACCCTGCGGTGCTCCAGGCTTCGTGTTCTGCCCTCCGACTACAC
Source organism: Tichodroma muraria (assembly GCA_013390105.1). Taxonomy (NCBI): domain Eukaryota; kingdom Metazoa; phylum Chordata; class Aves; order Passeriformes; family Sittidae; genus Tichodroma; species Tichodroma muraria. Next base: position 47,311 of record WAAG01031184.1, read on the forward strand.
GCCCCAACAAATAACGGTCTGGGCGGACGGTCAGGGCAGAAGTTTTTCCATGCGGGAGAAGAAAAAAAAAAAAAAAAAAAAAAAAAAAACACAAAA
>WAAG01031186.1:6446-25024 GCA_013390105.1 Tichodroma muraria
CCTCGCCTGCGCGGCCCGCCGCTCGCTCCCCTGCGAGCCCGCAGCGCGGCGACCGCAGGCGGTGCCCGCTGTGCGGGTTAAGGAGCCCTTCCCCAGCGGCACCCGGAGCGCCCCGCGGAGCACAGGCCGTGGCCGGCGGGTGCCGGCTCGGCTCGGAGCCGGCCCGGCGCGGCTGCTTTACTCTAAGTGCTGTGGGAAGAGGCTGGGAGCAGCGCCCGTCAGCCACATCAAAGAGCGTACATAAACAAGAAATGAATCGCTGGTAGGAGTAAGATAAACAGGGCAGCATGTGAACTCTGGTTTGTTTCGCATGGCGGGGTAGGATTTTTTTGGTTCTTGGACTTCCATTCGTGTATTTTTCTAAACTGTTGAATATTTGACTGTGTGAAATGGCACGATGTTTCTTTTCAGTCTCCTTTAGTGAAGAAGGTTGGGTAAGACGATTTTTCCTATCTGTATTTCGAGTATTAAGTGGAGCTATTTCCCAGTTCTAGTCCCTCTACGATTAGTAATTGGGGAGTATATTTAGATAGAAATAATCCTGAACTTGGGCTACTTAGAGATTAGGAGGAAATCGGTTCTAGTTCTCTCTAAGCTTCTTGTCGAGTACTGAAGAAAATGCTGTGATACGGATAAGCAGCTTTGATACAGGTTTCACTTTTCAACTGAAATAGTTTGCTAAAGTTAGTATGTGCTGATTTCCTGAATGCCTATATTTTCCTATGCCTTTAATTCAGGTTGAACATTTCAGTTTGCCTTCATGAAACAATATGCCTGGCCAGCTTGGTGCAGTACTCACAGATACCACTGCTCTGATCATGTTCAGCCTGATGAGCTGAACCTTCATGGCAAGGCAGGTGCACACAGCTGATCCTGGGCATTGTCTTTACAGCATAGTCTGGGTGCAAATGCTGTTTCAGTGGTGCTTAGCAGGAACTGAAGGTGGGAGGATGTATGTGTTAGTGTTCTCTTAGTTATGTTATTAGTGACAGACATCAGGAATTGTTAACCCAATGAACTAATTTCTTTCGTAGGCAGGAAGGCACCGTGTAATGTTTTCATCTCTTTTCTGGGTTGCAAATAATCGAAGTAGTGGCTCTTTTTGCCCTTCTATCACTTTTTATGGCTTGGGTTTTATGGCAATCATCTTTTCCCCTTTTACAATAGGAGTGTTGTATTTCTCTCTTTACAAATATCCTTAGTTAATCTCACTGTGACATACTACACAGCAGAGTACTATCTGACATGAGGGCCCCTTTGAGGGCCCCTTTACAACCTCTTTTAATGATTTAGAGGATGCTGTGAAAGCTTACAAGTCCTGAATTTTTGGAGGTCTGTTGTTGTTTGTTTTTTTTTAACCTGCAATAGGAGCTCATTTACATGTGAGTTGAACTTATTGGTTGCAAGTTGATTTCAGCTGCTTTATGTGTTTGTTTGGCTCACACTTGGAATTATGAATAGGATCAAACAAGTTAGCCAGCGTTTAGACTTGTGGTTTACTTTACTTTCAGAAACTAATGTGTTTCACCAGAGTGATAGCCACCAGGACTTAAGAAAACGGATTGTTGCAATGGAGTTAATGTTCTTCTCAGGCTGTTTTCATCTCTCAAACTGCGGCGTAGTCCTGGCTAGTACAAGTTAATTCTCATGTGTGCTTAACCATAGATGAGTTTGTCCATCTGCCACATATAAATTTTCAATATGTTCCAACAAATGCCAGTGCTGCCCCGGGTACAGTGTAAGGCTCTGCAGCTGAAGGAAATTTCTTCATCCCTCCTATTAAAACTTCATCTTTAACCTGTAGTCCACCTGCATGACACTTATTTTGCAGTGAATTTACTGCCATGAAACCACCACATACAGTAGTTCAAAAATACATAAATCTGTGGCTGTGGGACAGAAGAAAATACACTTAATAGCTCTCTGTGGGTCTGTTAATTAATACTGTCCAATCTCCTGGCGCCAAAGGTTGGTTCCCAGGCAGGAGCATGAGCTGCTTTGCTGTGCTGGGCAGCCTCAGGAGCAAATTGGGACCTCCTGACCCGGGGGTAGAACTCTGTAAGTGTGACATTTAGCACTTAAATGTAGTGTGTGCTGTCACTCACATCACAGGGCTGATCCCTGTCTGTTTCACGGGCTTGGGGGGAAGGTGGTGGCTGTTTCTTACAACCTTTCTGGTCTCAAAGCACTCTGGGATTTTCAGATCTAGTGAATAAAACTTTGCATAGAGAAACAAGATACTAACTTCCCAACTCTCGTTTAGAAAGGCCCTTTTTGCCAGTTTCCCTTTTGTCACTGACCCTGATGTCAGAGGCAGAGTGTGCGGGAACATGGCAGAGAGGAGGCAGTGAACCCTGCTGACGTCCAGCACCAGAAATAAAATGTGTATGCAGCCAAAATATTCCTCATGTCAGGAAAGACTGTGTCATGTCCTTTGTGAAGTAAATGTGATCATCTCTATGACACTTCTGTATATGTAGAATTATTGAACTGAATTTTTGTTTTCTTCCTTTTCTGCATTATTTGATGCTGAATCACATACAGTGTGTGACATACTGCACACAGCTGGATAAATTGAACTTTATATTTTTCCCCTTTGTTAGTTCTTAGTATTTCAAAACATCTCCTATTTAAGAAAAGCTGAAAAAGAGCAGAGAATTTTTGGTATGCTTTTGAAGAGTCCATACGGTGAAATATTATTGAAAAAAAATTGAAAATGAGTTATGATTTACCGCAAGTTGTGAGTAATGTGAGGGCTTATTTTCAAATGACAATGATTTAGAAGCTATGAATAATGAAATGCAGGTTCTGATTCTGAATGTATGGTATGATGATATTGGTATGGCCCTTTCAGGGTCTTCACGGAAGTGTCTGCTCAGAGGTGGAGGAGTCAACGACAGCTCCTTTGCTGAAGAATTTCTAAGGCCTCTGTTTTCTAATGGATGGAGAAGGACAACAAAAAAATTTGACTGCACAGATGAATGGACTAATTGGATATATATCTGTAGTCTGAAGTATCTCAGTCAGTGGTTTGACATGTTTTTGTATGGGATAGAGGACCTCAGAAGCTCTGCTTTTTACCTTGTAAGATGAAATCCTTACAAGATGGTTTTACAGTAGTATAAATCTGGGATACAATATTTCTGCTGAAATATGTCCATCCTTACTATTATCTTCATCACTTAACTCATGCTGATCAAACATTTTTCAAGTATTGTTGAAACTACCATAAGCATCATGTACTGCTGTAATTTTTATGGTAGAAGACGAGTTCGTTATGTCTTTGCTCTTAAGGCTACTTTACTCTTAAGGCCAGACTTAAATTAGCTTTGTTACTTTGGCTGTTCTTGCTTCATAGATTGTCTTGGACAATTTGCTTTCTGCTGTTTTCTGGCTTATAAATGTTATTTCATGGTGTATGGCTAACTCTGAATTTTGTTGTAAGTGAATCATGTTTTTTTTTTAATGTACAGACACTCAGTTCTTTGCAGTGGTAGAGCAATGAACAAAAAGATTGTACTTGGTCTGTTTCAGGCTTCTTTGGGAACGTTTCTGCACTAATACTTCTCCATTTAATAAACTGACTGAGTCACCTCCTGTCTCACTTAAAACTTTCTTTTTTCCTTCTTTGTGATAGATCTCTGAACAACAACTTTTTTACGTGAATTGAGTGAAGTGGAGAAGAGATGGCCAGCTCAGCCCGAGAACATCTGCTCTTCGTGCGCCGTCGCAACCCGCAGCTGCGGTACACCCTGAGCCCCGAGAACCTGCAGAGCCTGGCCTCTCAGGGCACCATGCCTGAGAACATGAACTTGCAGCGTGCCAACAGTGACACTGATTTAGTGACCTCGGATAGCAGGTCTAGTTTGACAGCCAGCATGTACGAGTACACCTTGGGACAGTCTCAGAACCTCATCATTTTCTGGGATATTAAGGAAGAAGTAGATCCAACTGACTGGATAGGACTTTATCACATAGGTAAGTCAGAGTTGTGTTGTAATATTTCTGTGTGTTTCTTGCTATTTTGCCACTTCGTATTTTCTTTTCTACATACTACACAATTAATCTACAGATAAAGCTGAGGTACAACTGCAGAGAGTTGCCCTGGATTCCTCTTTGCTTTTTTCCATGCAGTGAGCTATGTAAAAACATGATTCTAATTAATGTAGACCTGGTTCCACAATGACCTGCTAGAAGATGAAATGCATTATTCCTAAACAATAAGTATGCATACAGTTTCCTGTTTCCACCTTTGCTGGTGGCAAGCTTACAGACTGAAAAATTTGAAGTACCATACTCATCCTGTAACTTGATGTGCTTACAGTCCAATGCTTATACATTATCTTGGACAAGTAACCTCTTATAATTTGTGAAAAACACCATTATCATTTATATAAGTCTTTGATTTTGTAGAACTGAAATAGCATCAATTCTGAAGGAGTGAAAATTTCTATTTATGAGGAATCCTTGTAGAAGGAAATCCTCTCCAGAGATTCTTCTGTACGGGTTTCTTTGGGCTTTTCAGGCTATTTCATAGGAGGAGCTGGAAAGAGCTCTAGGCTGGCATGCAAGGGCCTGTGGGTTGTGTGTTCATTAGCAAATAATGTGACTCTAAAGAGGTGGATGAGTAGATCAGCTGGTGCTGAGAGCATCAGTAGCCTATCAGGGTTGGGATTTTCCTCTGTGTTGTGTTCAGTCAAGGATGCAAACATCCCTGCTGCATGTGTGGCTTGGAACTGTCCAAAGGATAGCCTTTGTGTCACCGCTAGGAAGGGAGCACGGCCAGTACCTGGAGCAGCACGTGGGGTTTAGTCATCTTCTCAGGAATCTCTTCACATACACTGAATTTGACCAGTGCACTGAATTTAATCAGTGCTCACTAAGTGGGACTGATGGGTTCATTCATTCCAAAATTGCGCTGCTTCTCTGGACCTAATCACTCATGTAGAGAGAACGGTCAATTCAAACTGCCAGAAGCAGCTGTAGCAGAAACTGATGGAGACAGTTCTGACCTGTCTGACTGAAGTTGTATCTGTGCTGGGACTAAGTGTAGTGCAACGAAACTGGCCTCAGTAGGATTTTTGAGAGGTACTTGCTGTGCCACCTTTTCCCGACATGCTCCATCTCTGCATCACTTAATGTTACATTCTGTGTAGATGCTGTTTCTAGTTAACTTTTTTTTTGGTCTGATATTTTTTTGCAACATAACCGTAGTTCCACAAAGTGGACATTATTAACTTGTGCTGTTCCAGTGCATACCTGCTATAAAAGCTCTATTGGAGCTGCTGCATAAGCTACAGTCTGTCCTGGAACAAACTGTAGACATGCACTAAGCTTTAAGCCACCTAAATGAACTGTCTCCATAATAAACAGGAATAGATCTTCCCAACAGCATTAGCAGCTGAAGTGTGATCTGTTCTGTAAAATGCACAGACTGCTAAATGAGCTGAAACATTCTTATTTAAGTACATCGAGAGCTTCATCTGCATAAAGGTATAACAGTCTTTCCTGTTGTTTTTTTATGGCTCACACCACTTCAGGATTAATATTCAATAAGATAAAAATTACTATTGGTTATTGCTCTAGGCTGAAAGTGATTTTTATCTTGTTTTCATGATTAAAAATATTTCTGCATTCAGTCTATTGAGTCTCTAAAGTATGAAACAATATTAAGTTACCACAGAATCCTATAAGGAACAGCCAAATTTATGTCTTCTTGGCCTTAAACCCCCCATTATACAGCCTTGTAATACCAGAGTATGTGAATGCTTTCTTGTTAAATGGTGGAAGTCCAGAAGCTTTTGTCTCCATTATCACTTGGAATCCATGAATGGAGGTGTGCGTTTTGTTACTGATTTAAAATAATTTGAGCAGAGTATTTCCTTTAAGTCTTGTGGTTTCATCATTCTGAATGACGAAATTGCACAGTTTTTAACAACAGAGGTAAGGACATAGTCTGATAGCATGCCTGTCTATCTTTGATGTAAGTTTTTTGATCAACTCTTTCAAGTGTTAGAAAAAACTTATAATTTGCATACCTTTTATAGCCACAGTTAAGGTAAGTTAAATTCTGCAGTTATAATCCAGCATTTTCAGTCCTTTTTTAATAATTGTTGTGAAGTACCTCCAGTTTCCACTTACTCCTTTGGAAGTTGAGGACACTTCTCATTTTCTCAGGAGAGGTATGCTGGTTGGTGAATATTTTTAAAAATAAAAGCTCCATTCTCAAACGTGTTATTAAAATTTAATGTAGCTGCTTGAGGTTCTCCATCCTGGTCTTTGTTTAAAATGAAAATTATTTCATTTAAGTCTCCCCTTGGGCGCAGGCTCCTGAAGGCGCTGGGAATTGTGTGTGGTCGCTAACACAAGGCAGCACTGGGGCTGTGCCAGCTTGCTGCTGTACCTCCAGTATTCCCCCATGTCTTCTAGTAAAGCACCATTTTTCGAGGAGCTAGGAGCAGAAAAAGTCAAATATTGTTCTCTTAGTTTGAAACCCAAAAGCACAGTCCTGTGGCTTTTTTTTTTAATGTTGCTTGTACAATTAACTGTCATGCAGTCTGGATCAGTGTTCTGAGGGGAAAAGGTGATGTTGATTCTGTGAAAAGAAGGTGAATATTCTTAAACGAGCATCATTCTGAGCTCAGGCATTTGTACAGAGAGATTTGGCCAAGGTCTGAAGCAGTCCAGGTACATTTTCAGCTCAAGTTAAGCTTTGTAGAGTTACAGCCATCATAAAAGGAATTGAAAACGGAACATTGGAAGCTGTCTTGCCTCTTCATTCATTAATTTACTCAATTAGCATGTTCTCATCAGTTTTCCATAATGAGAAGGCAGTTCTGTGGTTTTATTGCTCGATTAGAACTGCAGTGGCTCATGAGGAATTCCACCAAAGTTCTTAACAGAAGTTTCTTTATGAGAGGCTGACCAGAACCCACTGCACACATTCACCCAGACATGGACTGGTGCAGTTGGTCACAAGACTGTCAGCAGTCAGAGTCACTGCCTCTCCTGTTAGTGCTTTGCAGGTGATTGGTTGGCTTTCACAAGGGAATAGTAGCTGGAGCTTTTCCTAGTACAGTATAACTTCAGTAGAGTGTTTGGCCTGCTAAATGTTTATGAAAATAAATATTACCTTTTTAAGATGAGAAAAGCCCAAGGGGAGAAACACAGAATCACCTTATTCTGAAGGACTGATTTTTATAATTATTTTTTTCTAATGCATGTGAATTTTTTTGGGGGGAGGGGAACTTCTGGTTATTTTATTTAAAAAAGGAAGGAAGTCATAAATGAACAAATACTTTGTAAAAAAGACTGTGTGTTATGAGATATTAATTCACAGGGATACTACTGTACAGAAACTTTTGATCTTTCATTTTTAAATGCAAGGAATTGAACCTAACGGAAAAATTCTACATAGCTAAATTCATGCTCAGTTTCTCCTAGAATTTTGTATTTTAAAGAATTTTTTTAGATATGTATGTGAGTTTGCTCACTTGTACCATACTTGTATCTTCCTCAGTTTCATCAATGTACATGTTAAAACATGGCCTGTTTTCTTGCTGAGGAACAGCTTTGTATGCATGTTCTTTTTCTTTCCCAGTGTATTCCTAAGGATTACCAGAAGAAAAGTGTATGTGAGGGACACGGTGTATTCTGTGAAAGCAAACATCCTTTTTCCTGCCTGTTTCTGGATGTGTGCCGGCTGAACTTTTAAAAGTGTCGGTAGCACTTCTGGAGGAGTCTAGTCCATCAAGTTTTGTTAAAGCAGCTTTCTGCCTGCAGGGGCGGGATGTGTGGGAATGCAGCTAGCCCAGCTGTGGAAGCACAGAGGGGTGTCCCGCTGAGGCTGCGTGCAAGGCAGAAATGTCGTTTGCTCTCCTTGGGTCAATCGGGCGGTGTTGCATGAAACGTGAAATTGTCAAGTCTGAAATGCAGGTTTATCATTTTGGATTCAGCTTTAAGCTCTGCTTAGAATGGACTAGTCGTTTTTTCTTCAGGACTGGTAATGAGGATTGTCACTTGAGAGTGACAAGGCATGATGAAATTTGAAGAGGGGCTTTTTATTAGAGATACTGGGCCTGTGCTTACTTTGAGAAGCAGAGATAAATTTTCAGTCTTCCTAATGAGAAGGAAGGAAGAAATCCTCTTCTCAAAAATTCTCGATTTTTAATTAGGATTTAGACTGAGAACCGCCAACTTTTAAAGTTGTAGAAGACTACAGAATTTAACAGACATCCTCTTAGAGCCATAAGGTTTTCTTGTTTGGTAGCAACCCAGCTGTTGCTTTGTGTGTACCTGTTTTAAAAATTATTGTTGTTAGAAGCAATATTTAATATGTTGGAAGTTGTTTTTTATTTCCTCTATTTATGAGGAATCTGCATCTTGCTATGGCAAGAGTGGTCAAGCTCTGGAATCCTGTAGTGAGTAAAGCTGTGCCAAATATTGGCCCCAGTTGAATCAAAGAAGATAAATGGATTTTCAGTTTGAAGGCACTATGACACCCCAGGTTTTTTTCTGCTGTATTATTATAGCAACAGGTGTCCAGGGCTTCTTTGGAAAGGGAGAACTGCTCATAAAGATGAGCAGGTGGACTCTCCACTGCTCGTGGAATGCTGGGGGAAGTTGCATCTTGATAAGTGTTACGGGTTGTCAAGAAGTCTCATGTTAAAAGAAAACAGGAAGTACAAAATAAGGAATAAAAAGACATCAGAGAGAAGCAAACCCTATTTCTGGTTAAAATAGATTATCTCCCATGGCCAAATTACCCAGGTTGGCCTATTTTTGTCCTAATTTACAGAGTCCTATTTATAAGATGCATGTCCTCATTCTAGAGATCCTTAGCACATTTGAAATGCTGGCTATCAAAAGTCATTGTATTTGTTTCCACTAGCTGTGTTACAGAGGCTGCTTGGCTTTTTGTTATACTTACATCATGGATCCAAAATATCATTATAAAACCAAACAAAAAGGAAAAGAAACACCCCACTCCCACCCCACCCCCTCCCCATATGAAGTTATATAGGGCAATTTAGATAGGCTCTGGGTTTATACTAAGCTTCCTAGGGTAATGGAGTTTGGAGCCTCCCCTTTTCAGGTCAGACAGGATTAAAAAGAAAAAAGCTTTTGCATAAACTGCCTTTAGTATACTTAAAATAGAGACTCACATTAGACAGAGAGATTATAAAATGTTAAAATACTTTATTCCTGGAAGATTTATTTGGTTTGCATTATAGAAAACATACAAAATAGTATCTTCATTATCTTCCAGAAAATCCTGATTATTCGCCTGATTTTTTTTCTTTTACTGTTTTGCTCTTTCCTTTTCTGTACTTTAAAATGTGAGCAGTACTGTTCATATCTGTTGACTAGTTGCTAGGTATAAAACTGTTGATTTGTGGTTACTCCTCATTCTGGCTGCTGCTAAGATTCTGCAAACCACAGACTTGAGTTTCTGTGTGGAAGAGTGTTTCTCCAGCTGGCTCCATGAGAGTCTCTGGCTTTGACTTCCAGGATGCTGGCATTGTGCTCTTTGTCATCAGCCATAATGCCAGAAAAAGCTGCCTTGATCATTCCTTACTGTTATTAATTACATTACTATTAATTATTAATTACATTACTATTAACTTAGTAATAGGGAAAGGCCATTTCTGGAGTGGGATAATGAAAACTGAAGTCAGTCTAATATAAGAATTGTATCTTGAAACCATATGTGGTGAGGTTGCAGTGGTCTAAAAAAATGTATAATAAACCAAAGGTCTTTAGAAGCTTTCCCTCCAGGTACTGCATTCCAATTTTATTCTCTCAGTTCTTCCTAGGTCCTGACCCACATACAAAGCTCCTTTTTCACCAGCATAGAATTTGGTACTTCCTCCTCTTCAGTTGTGAGCTGGTGAAATTTCTTCAAAAATCAGTGTATGGACAGCATAATGCCACTTCTTTACTGCAAAAAATTAGAAGATGTGGGTAGAAAATGTTTTCTCTATGTATTTTTCATTGCATGCAGCAGATGCCTGAAAAGAGTCCTTGCATTAAAATACATACATTTTATTTGTTTTGAGAAGAAAACAATTAATTCCCTGCTAACTCCCCCAAAATCTAGGATCTCGTAGGATGATATATAAATTCAAGCTGTGACAGAAAAAGTCTCGCCAGAACATCCAAACTTTTCAGTTAATTGTGTTTTTTCAGTTTTTGAGATAGCCCTGACCTGAAAACTAGACAAATGTAGCTGCAGGGAGGACATTTTCAGCTGTGTTGTCAGTATCTTTCCACTGCAAGAGGTTTTGGCATGACAACATTTGTAATCCTTTGGATGGAAAGTGGTGTTCTCGCCACCCTGCCTTTTTGAAGTGACTGTTCTAGCAGATGGGAAGATGGCAAATACAAACACTGGGTAATGAAAAACAATGGAGACCTCTGGATTTGTAATATTCCCCTTTAACCATAACTGCCTTGTGTCAGCTTGTATTTTAGTTTGTTTGAAGGAGGTTGGTTTAAAATTTTTTAAAGACATTTCCAGTGCTGTTTTCTATAATGAAATCAACATGCCATACAGTATTTTCAAAACAATTTGGAAAAACAGTTATTCAAGTCAGTGATAACTGGATTGAAAAAGGAATTGTATAAATCCATCTGTTAATTTTTTTTTCATGCGAGAAATAGATTATGGATTAGCTTTGCATTATGCATAGTGTTAGAATTCCTCCTGTACATATTTTATGAAGTCCTTGGCTTGTACATCTGCACGGATTTATCAATGACTCTTAAGAATCTGAATTAATGGAGAGCTGTTATAAGCTGAGTGTTAAATAGGATATGTTAAGAATGTGACTGGTATGGATAAAGCCAGTGGGACATGAAAAGATGAGACACAAACATACTAGGACTCTGAAGCTAACACTTGATTGGTAGATATGTTTAATAATAATCTTTTAATATAGCCTGATATTGGATATATAGGTTCTTAAATTATAACAGGAGGAGGTTAATGATGGTGTCAATACTGATTTTGATAGGCCTCCTTTCCTAGCAAAGTTCATCAAGATTTATCTTGCAACTTACGCTGTTTGAGGGACAGAAAAGACCCAGGGAATGGCCAGATCTGAAACTTCTCTGATACGGAAGGATTTTCGGGTGGGCCGGGGTGGCCCAGCCCTTGTACAGTTGCCGTTTTGGCGTGAGGGAGGTTCCGACTGGGGTGGAGATGCTCGAGCTGTGCGGTTGCACGGACCGTGCGTCGCTGGCGCGCACCACAGCAGAACCTGGGCGCGTCTGCACCGGCAGGGTTTCCTGTCTCCGTGCCCAGCAGCATCCAGGACTCCGTGGCGCTCGCTGTAATGGGCAGCCGATTTTCAGGCAAGTAAATCCTCTGCTTCTGAGCTTTGTTCCAAGGTCTGCTCAAACTCCCTTCGTGAGATCTGCCTCCTTTGTGCGGCAGTCATTCGGAGTTAACGTCAAACTGCTGTTTAGTCTTCTGTAGTGTTTCAAGTCACTGATCACTAATGTGTCAGTAGTCCTAGAAAGTTCATAAAAATTAGTATGTTCATTGCCCTTGTCATTCCTGCTCTAACCTTGGGAATAAATTAATCCCTTATCTACCAATGTGTGGCAATGCAAAAAATGAACCTACAGTTTCTGTATAAGTAAGGTAGTCATTCTGCATGTACTGTAGTAAGGCAAAGAGGGAAAAGGCAGATACCTCTTCAGATGTGGTATGAACTCTAATGCTCCATTAAATGCATCCTTTCTTGAGAATTTAAACTTTATCTGATGGTCAAAAATGTAGCTCATGTGACTTAAGTCACACTTGAGGATAATTTTCAAGAGGCGAAAACTGAAAGCTCGGATCTAGTTGGTGTCATCTGTGAAGAGAACTAAGAACTGAATGCATTCCATGCCTTCCAAAATCAGGACCTTAATCAATGTTTTATCTTTGCCGTAAAATGTGGAAGCACTTGCTTGTATATGAAGCTAGTTAAGCCTAAATGGGTTTGATTTTATAAAATGAAGTATGTGTAGAAAAACATTATAGTGCAGTAGTAGGCACATTTGGTTGTCACTGAGATAAATATCCAGTAATGACCTCATTAAAAAAAGAAAAAAAATACTTCTGTGTTCACTGTAGTTTAATTTGTATCTAGGGTTTCATGCATGACATAGTTCAGCAGATGGTAGCCTGCAGGGTGGGGGAAAATTCAGTTTGACAAATTTTTCAACATAGATGCATCTCTTAATTTTAGTAGACTTCCAGAAAGGCTCTTGCTTCCCAGATACTGAATAAGGATGCAAAAATCTACCAGAGTCAACAACGAATAAGATTTTTAGGAATTACTGATGAGGTGGTACTTAATGTGCAGGCAACAATACTTTTTCTGATGTATTCTCAAACTTGTAAGTTTGAGCAATAGAGTGAAAAGTCCAGTTTTGTCCAGTTTTTTTGTCCAGCATTCCAGTTCCCTTTGAGAACCCCAAAGCAGACACAGCCCTGCTGTGTGTTCAGCAGTGAAACCCCAGCCTTCCCGCCTGACATCAGTGCCACTGCCCCAAGGCATGCAAAGAGCTGTGGCTTTTGTTGTGCATTTATTCATCTGAGTCCATCAGCTCACGAAAGCTTTGGGGTTTGGAGAGCAGTCCTAATTCACGGCGTGTTGAACTGAGAGCACTCCTCCTCTCCCTCTCAAGCAGTTAAATAAAATCTCCGTGTTTCGGCTTCATGTCGGTGGCGGTGCTCGGTGCTGCTGTTTGCTGCCCGCCGGCTGAGCAGCGCTAAGCCTGCAGAGCATTTACTCTCCCAGGAATCCAAACAGCTCTGCGCCAGTTTAGCATCTCGGAGGGGCTGAGGGACGGCAGCAGGGGTTACCTGCAGGAGTGTGGAACCAGGAGTGGGAGGGACACTCTAGGCAGTCATTTGCCACTGGAGCTGCTCAGCTGCGATGTGCGGCAGTGACCCCAGCAGAGAGGCTGGGATAGGATGTGATTTGTAGGCTGCTGTAAAAGGAGTGCCGGTCTGATTGCACTGTTTGCAATTACTTATTTACCTCTGGGTTTACTTGTATTGCTGGGAGTAGCTGAGTTGGTGAGCCTTTGTTTCTAGTTGCATTCAATTCTAGGTTCTGTTTGTTGCCTGCAGGGTTCCAGGGAATTAATGCTTTTTAAAAATACTTTCCTGGAAATGGAGAAGAAATAATGGAAATATTATATGTAGTGTAACATATATAAGTATCTTGTGTTTTCAAGATAATTATACAAGCTGATAAAACTTCCTTGCCTTCATTAATCTACAGTACTGTGTTCTTTTTTGCTGTTGCATGCTAACACCATGTGAGAGAGCGCTTTTTATCTCAGAAACTTTATGCTAAAAAGTAAAATAAGCAAAATTGTTACCTCCCTTCTTGACTTCTGATGATGCTTTTTGGCACCGGTTAAAATGATGCTGCTTCTAAAGAACTGCAAAATGACCTTTGTGTTTCTTCTGGCTTCAGTCTCATCCAGTTTAATCTGCAGAGCTATTTAGTGCTTATCATAAGCAGTGTTTGGCTTCATTTCTCCCATCTTCATGACATCAGCTTAAATATTTGAGATGAGAAATAACTATATTGGCATCCTTTTTGTTGAAGAGGTAAATCTTAACTGTGAAGTAGTCATTCATCTCACTACAAAACTACTAAAGCCTAAATGTGAGAAAAATGATCTGGCAATGTATAGGGGAAAAAAAAATCATTCCTATTACTCTGAATGTGACATGATGGTGCTTAAGACAAGTTAGCAGTTTTTCTGGTTATTACTTGAAAACTTGTTTATGTCATCAGTGCATTACTCAGAAGTTAATTTATCTTGGAAATTCCAAATTGTCTTCAGCTGAAGTAGATTGCGAGAATCGTGAGTGTTCTTCCAAACTCCTTTTCCCCCTCTTCTCCATCTGTATACTGCATGTCATGTGATGAAGAATAGGTTATAAGATGCTGTTTTTTAGATAATATCCTTTTGCTTAGGACTGCTCTGCAGTTAGACGTAGTAAATCAAGACTTTGCTATAAAATTCCATTTAAATTTCCAAAGGAAAACTGTCTTCTGTTTAGCTAGAGCATAAACTCTACCAGTTACTCTGAGGTGGCTTATTTGATATGCAAGAATATTTGCTAGTGCCTTAAGACATGGATACATTGCTGAAAACCCCTGCAGGTAGTGAGTCTGTGATGAGGTAATTCAGTGGTGTGTTACTTATCTCACTGAAAAGGCTCTCTTGGATCTATGGTTTGACCATGGACTCTGCCTCTAGAGGTAAACAACAGGGTCTGAAAGCTCTCATGAGGCACACAGGCAGCAGTGTTTTTAATTTAAGTATAGGGGAGATCCACTCAACTGTTTTAGGGAAGGTTTTTTGTCTTTGCAGGGAGAAAACAAACTTAGGAAAACCACTTCCTGATTAGCCATAGTATGTTGCTTTTAAGTGGGCGTAAGGAGAGGTACGATGATGGGAAACAAAGGTTGCGTTTCACAGAAAATATTTCAGGTTCTTTTAGAGCTCCTTCCTGCTCGTTTCTTTAGAAATCTAAGACTGACTTATCTTATTGTGTGTGTATATTGGATGAATTTCTTCCAGGATGTGTTGGCTCATTTCCTTGAGTACTTCTAAATTTTCTGAATTTTTTTCAGTCACAACAGATAGCTCAAAAAGCTTTAAGGAAATGAGTCAACCTCCTGAAATAAATTGCTTACTGAATAGAGGATACTGTGTTCGACATCACAGACGCCCTTGACAGTTCTGTGGATACTAATTATCAGATAGTCTCTGAAAATCTGTTATGTGTGTTCCACGTTCCAAAAGGATTTGGGAGACAAATATTCCCAGCAAGCGCCTGAGCTTTCCTGTTAGGAATTGGGGCGTGCTTCTAGACTGACAGGTATTAATGTGAGAGGTGAAGGTGGAGAGGTGACAGGCAGGCTCTCTAATGCAAAATTAAGGATGTTGTTGAACTTAAGTGTAAATTAGTAGAAGTAATGTCAAGGTGCTGAGTTGAGGACTACTCACATACTCATGAAGCTTTCATAAAACACTGAAATCTGACGGCTGCATAGGCAAAGTGCTTTGGTCCTTATTTTATTACTCACAAGCAATTTGCACTCTGGTTCCAGGAGCCCTTGCGTGGGTGTCCTGAGTGTCCTGCAGGTGCCCAAAGCAGGTGAAGTTGTTCTGTGAGCAAAGGCCCAGTGCCTGGCCATGTTCCCTTTGGGTTGCAGGAGTCCCAGCAGGGAGTTCCCTTGCTTGGGGCTTTGCTGAGTCACTGCGCTGGCGACTGACTGCAGTCTTATATAGTTAGATTAAAAATAAGTAAGAGGACACCGTTTTAGTAACATATCTGTTTTGTACAGTAGGTAGGCACAGGATCTGGGATTTTCTTTGCTTCCCAAGGATTACTCAGCAACTCAGGGACAGAAATGAGAAAGCCAGCACCAAACACCATCATC
The DNA here is from genome assembly GCA_013390105.1 of Tichodroma muraria. Lineage (NCBI taxonomy): Eukaryota > Metazoa > Chordata > Aves > Passeriformes > Sittidae > Tichodroma > Tichodroma muraria. Next base: position 21,914 of record WAAG01031186.1, read on the forward strand.
TGGGATTTTCTCTCTGATGAGCCTAGCTAAAAGTAAAACGAGATGGCTCTTAATATTTAAAAGTTTGATATCTGGATCTGGATCTGAACTTTGAGCTCTGAGGCAGCAAGTGATAAGCCAGCTTGCCCTACTTTGGTGCATTACACAGAAAGTCCCTGATGCAGGCAATAAATCCCACACCTCTAAACAGAGGTGGCGTGCAGCTCCAGACTGGTGACGTGCACTGTCAGGCACTCGAGGGAAATCTGAATACGTGCACACCACAATAAAGAGAAGAAGGCCTGGAACATCTGCAAAGGAGTTGACCCTGTTGGTGTGTCAAGTGTCTCAAAACAGTGAGAGTTGCATAAAAGCAGTTACAAAATACAAATCCAACGGCAGTGGAAGGAGACAGAATAAGGTGTAGGGCTCTGACTCTGTTTTGTGGTTGTTGTCAGTGGTTGTTGCCTGTAATTTGCGGTCGTGAACAATTAACTTGCTACATTTCTCTTGTTGGAGCCTAAGTGTTGGCCATGGTAGCTTGGTACTGTGATCTGTAAGCTTTTTAATACAACCTTTAGGAGTGAAGTAGCAGTGTGTGCAGGCAAAAGGACAGAATAGCCATGGTTTATTAAAAAACAAACAAAAGCGTTTCATCAATAGAGGCATCCCTGTTGAAGAATCTGAAGAAATTATTGATTGATTTGGCAGGAATGCAGGAAAGAAAAACAATGCTTGACACAAGATTGACTTGCAGGTCAGCATGCCTCCCTGTTGCAGCTCCAGCTTCAGCGTAGGGGACTGTATATCCCAAGTGTGGTAGAGAAAATCAGCAAAAAGAGGTGGCCAAAACCATCAGGTCAAACTCCTGGCTCGTTGTGACAAAATAGGTTTGGTGGTCTCAGCAAAGAACCAATAAAAAACTTGTAAATGTCTGTCGAACAATCCCCAGGCTGCTGTCCAAGGGAACCTGAATCAGGTCAGGGACAATGCAAGAATGCAGGCACTGAGCAGTGAACACATCATATTTCCTCCATCTGTATACCTTGCAAAAATAGCATCTTTGAAAGTGTATGTGCAAATTTGGAATGTGCTGTGCTCCTGATCTATTTCTGGATTATCCTGTGTCTGCTTAAAGATTAATTTGATGTTTAAGCACGCTATACTGTTTGGTGGACAGGACTGAGGAAAACATGATGTGCTTCTGTAAAGTGAACTGGGTCAGACTTCAGTCATATGCTCATCCAAAGAACCTGTTCTCCTGGTGACTACAGTGTTTTTCTAATTGTGCTGTTAAATTCTGCAATGTCAACATGCTAGTGCCAGATCCCCAAATGGGACAGTCTGTGTTTGCAAGTAATCAGTGACGCACAATATAAAATTATGCAAAAATGCAGAAACCACAGCTTGGCTGAAAATTATACCCCAGGGACTTGGTTCACAAATATTACCAAGGTTTATAGCTCACTGCACAACCACTAACCTGTGACAAGTTAGGTGGGATATAACCAATCTGAATGGATTTTTTGTTTGCGGTTTTATATACTTTTAAACCCATAGATATATTTTTTGTTGTTTCTGTATATTGCTTGCCCGCTTCTTGGATTTACACTACCCCATTGAGTCGTTCTGGCTATGCTCACTGGAGCAATATGTGTCTTTGGAAACATTTAGAATATTTTATTTCAGGTGTAACATTAATAAGAAATGCTTAGAAAAGATGTTTGCTTTGTGTAAGTTTGTTGGGTTCCGTAATGAACTCACATTCTTGGACCATTTATTCTTTTTGTTGGTCGCTTTTACATTTGGGTTAAATTACTGAGACATTGAAGCATGACAAAAGGATATTGTCAAAATATAAATATTTTTATGTATTCCAAACCAGGAAGCTCCCTGTCTTTCTAATAAATTCCCTAAGAAACCTATTACTGTCAAATGATAACAGACTAGTTTGCATTCCCGCTTAAACAACTCATAATATTGAAGATAAGCTTAAAAACAACAGCTGCGAAGGGAATATTAAGTCCCACAAGATCCTTAAGAGATGTGTGCTGCAGAGACACAGAATAGAATGTTTTTGACAAGTTTCAGAAACTAGAAGAATTTCTAAAAGGCAGTGAGTAATCACTTGAAACTGGCAAAGAAATTTTTTTTCCCTACGAAAAAATATTTTTCGAAATGGACTTGAACACTGGAAGTGAAATGCTAGCTGATATTGTTACTGTCAAAAGGTTGGAACAGGCTAAGAAGAATTTTGATCGATGTCAGAAACTGTAAGCAATAATCAAGTGCAATCAAAAGTGAAGCTGAGGAATCAAAAGGCTGTCCTTTCTCTCCTTTCAGTGATGAGTGAGTTCTCTCCATCCATTGTTGAAGGATGCCACATTGCTGAAAATTCAGAGATATCTGTGCCATTATACTAGGTCCAGGGTTCAAACCATCAACCGTTTGAGAATGCAAAACCCAAACTAACCTCCTGGATCCCTAGATGTCAGCTGTTGTATGTAGGAAAACTCTTTTTTCTGTGTATCTGATCTGTTCTGTGGGTGTACTGCTTCTTGTTTTAGTCCTCGTTCCTAGCAGTAAATAGCACTTTCACACACTCACACACCAAAAAAAGAAGTAAGTCTAAGTAAACAGCAAGTAAAACAAGGGTTGAAAATGCAAAAGTGATTGAGGGTTAAATGAACCTCCACAGTACCCTTGGGAAGTGTATTTGGCAAATACTTTGCTCTTTGCTGGTTCATTTCAGGAAAGGAAAGAGAACTGTGGGGAAAGCTGAAGGTGGGACTTGGTATCAAAAGCAAAATGAGAACATCCAGCTAGCTGGCCATAAAAGCAGCTGTTGGATCGCTGTGTGCAAAGGCTGGGTCAGTTTTTGGGTGATGCTGGCTCTGTAATTCAAAATGGTTTGTGCTCAGAGTTTAGCACCCTTGCTGATGATCAATTCTTTTTTTTTTTCTTTTTTCTTTTCTTTCTTTTCTTTTCCTTTTTTTTCTTTTTTTTTTTTTAAATATGCCTTACAGAAAACTTCGAGTAATCCTGGTAGGAACTTTCACTGGCAAAAGCTTCTTGTTAGAACTGCTGGAGGGTGTACATATGTGGGCAGTTAAAACACTTAATTCGCGTTCG
>WAAG01031186.1:25029-36466 GCA_013390105.1 Tichodroma muraria
GACATGATTGGAGGGTTAGAAGTGTGAGCCCTTGCTGAATGACACTGCTCTTGTGCTGATGGCTTCCTTTATTTTGATAGGTAAAGATGATGAAGTTACTTTTGGGGTGTAGTGCTTATGGTTGGTTGGTGTTTGTATCTCTGAAGCACCTGGAAGGTCTTGTTGGTCAAGATGTTAGACATAGAGAAGTGACTCAGCTGAAGTGACTGAGCTCAGTCATTCTTTGAGCTATATCACTATTTTCTAGCATTTGTAAAATGTAAATATTTCTGCCAGTATAGGTCTCTTAGAACATGAATGGGAAAAGAGCATATCAGGTGGATAATGCACCAGTGAATTCAGGTCAATTTTTATAGAAGATAATTGCAGAAATGGAGGGATTTGTGTCACTTGAGTAAGTTAGAATGAGGTTTTCAAATTATTGATGTGATAAATAATTAGTTCTGGCTTTTCACCAATTTTGAGGATCATCTGTAAGGTAAGTTTTTTGAATTGATAAATTTATTAACCTAAAGGCCATGTAACCTAAATTATAGATGCTTACAATTTATCATCACCTCACTTTTAGGACCAGAGGGTGAAAAGGGTAAATAAGCATGATACTTGTCAAAAAGTGGTTGCAAAATTTATGTGAATTTATAAAGTACTCGTGTATCGTTATTAAGTTGTAGGGCAGGGGAAACAGGATGGCTGTTAATAATTAGACATGGAATGGCTCCTGGCTGAGTTTCAGATAGTAATGTTCCATTGCTACTGTAAAGCCTGTATAAAACAGAGTAGTTTCTTCTGCTGTAGGAAAAGCTGAAGGAAAAAGGAAAAGGGATCAGAAGGATGAGCAAAAATGGAAAGCAGGAAACTAGACAGTGTTCTATGCAAACCTACAGATCAGCAGCAGCAAATATGCTTGTAATGAATTTCTCTGTTTCATGGGTAGCCAACATGAGGCATACTGCAAAATGCTGTCTGGAAATAAAGGTGAGTACTCAAACTGAATGTTTCAGTAATAGACAGCTGCCAAATACTTGTTTCCTATCTGGTTTTAAAATTTCATTAATATAAACAGAACAAATGACATTTGGCAACAGTTTCAAAATAGAGATTTAAAATATCACGTGTATGTTTTTAAAATCTCTTCTAGCATGTTGTGCTTTTTCTACATGTGCATTGCAGTGATATGTATGGTATTTAAAGGGCAGATGTACATTTCATAATAATTCAAAATGGTGTTTAGTTTTTAGATTTGCAAACAACAACAAAAAAGTAAAAATAGAACACAGTCATCAACTCTATTTTAAAGTCCTCTCAGTTATGGCAGCTGTGTTTGCTGATAGTTCCACAAGAAAAGCCTCTTTTGAGGTGTAAGTAATTTACAGAAGATCTACATGTGGAATAAAGAGCACTTAAGGTTAGTTTATGAGCTAGTAATGGCTGTCAAATGAGGTTATATTTTACTGGAATTAAACCCAGAAGAGATTCAGTACAATCTACTGTGTGTTACAGGCCGCACAGGTGTTGTCCAAATTTCACCTCTCCTGAATATTCCCACTCTTAGAAAATGAAAATATGACTATTGCCAGGGAGCAGCAGCAGTCTGAATGGGAATAATGTTCTGATTGTGGAGCAGGAATCGCTCCAAGTATGTTTTGAGGCTGAGAAGGAGGAAAGAGGGATGGCCGTAACCATATGGCCCTTCCTGAAGTGATTTCCACTGTTTCTACTTGAGATATGTTTTACCAGAAAAAAACAAACACCAAGCAAAACTGCCAGTTTCTCAAGGAGCTTTCTGCACTGGGTGTCTGTGTACAGGACCAGATGTTTGCTGGTTAATAAATAAACCAGCACGAAGGCTACAGAATAAATGACCCCTCACTTTTTCTGCTGGCTGTAGGATTACATGTGATGTGTATGAAGACAGCCACAGCAGAGAAAGCCCTCTGTAAGTGCAGCTGTGCTAGTAGCAAAATTGTGCTTTTGTTGGTAATGTTTATTTACCAACAGAGTTTCCCGGGGGCAGGGTAGGCTATGTAGACAAGAGCATGGCTTTGCTGGTATCACATCTTCCACAGCAGTACTTTGTTAGATTTTCGAGATTTTCTGGCAAAGATTTGTGATGGGAGTGTGGTCATAGATAAAAGTGCATGCCCTTTATCCTTGGAAGCTGCAGTCCTCTTGTGCGTGCAGCTAAAGCAAGCTCAGCAGCTCGTATGCTGCCAGCAAACAAGTGCTTATCTGACACCATATAAGGCTGTGGCTGAGGAGGAAAATGATGAAAAATATTCCACAATAAACTTAGACTGGCAGATTTAATATGGCACAGAAAAGCTTAGATACAGATTTTCTTTTTTCTTTTTCGCTTTTTTAGTTTAGCTCTGACAGCATTTACCCCCACAATAACCTTTTGATGCTAATTAGGAAAAAATGGCTTGTGCTTCTAGATATTCTAAACAGTCCTGTCCCAGAATAACAGGATTTTTAGGATACTGTTGCACACAGGGCTTATTGTTGTGGAGTTTGGTTTTGTGTTTTTCCCCTTGGACTTGCTACTGTTAAAAGCAAGAGAAACACCTTTAGGATACAGGAATGCGGGAGTGTCAGGATGTGTTTAGGGACGTGGTGGGGAACAGGATATAATAGTGAAGAGCATATTGAGGAGGAATTATGGTTGTGAAGATGAGTTTATCTGAGTTTTAACAAGATGTGAGATGCATTGAAGTGCTTAATAAAATGAAAAGGAAATGATGCTACAGGAGAGAGACAGGCTTCTTTTCCGTAGTATGTTGCTTCCATCTTCGTTGTCCTCATATCCTCTCATCTTTATAATGCAATAGCCTACTAAGTTATTGTAGTACCTTAGAACTGGTATAGTCCAACTTTGGCAGCCACTGGTGGCCTAAATCTGATTTTCCAAACTGTTTCCTGCCTGGTGGCCACTGCTTTTGGCAGTCTCCATCTTCTGCAGACATCACTTACCCTGAACCATCCGCAGCTGAGATGATTGTGAGCTGGCAGGAGAGGTGGTGCAGCTTTTGCCTTAGCTGTGTGCTGCTTCTTTCAGGAAGCGGTTGTAGCACCCCCCATGCCATATTTCCCCCCACATACAGCTAGCTGGACCTCAAGAATTAAATGGTAGGTGATGTATTAGCACTTTGCAAAGATGTCGGGAGTCTTCTGCAGTATCATTCAGCATCTAATAGTCTTTATGTCTTAGGGTATGCAGTACCATCTGTCAGAGTTTATTCAGTGTCATTCTCTAGCTTAATTTTTGGTCTAACATTTATGCCTTTCTTGTAGTAGCCAGTCCTCAGTAGTGGAGTGCAGGAACAGCCAAGCATTGTGTCCATGTGCTGTGCAGGATGTGGTTTCCAGGTGAGCCAGGTCAGCTGGCAGGTGGCTCATGATCCACAAGGCACTTGTGCTCTGGGGCTGGCACATGTGTGAAACCTGAACTGTAGATGGGAATAAAGGGCACATCGTTTATGAAGAAGGATTAATAAGATTTTCAGGAAAGAGGTTAAGCTTGAGGTCATTTCCTTCCTCTTGTTATGCTTTTGAATTTCTGCCAGTAAGATGGGTGAAAGGACTTATTTTTGTCTTTGAATACTTTGAATTTCAATGATGCCTTTACTTTGAATACAGAGAAGTGGAATTCCACTTTATTCCTGCCATTGTACTGTGATGTGTCTGAAAAAATAACTTGTATTTTTTTTCAGTATCTTTGTGTCTTGCATTCTAGTTAACTAATCCTTTGAGCTGCTGCTGTGCCCTGAAATATAACATTGTATGACGGCATATGGAGGTGCTCTGATCCTCATGCTGAAGTGTTAGTGTAGGTAAAGAAGGAATCAAAATGTAGTGGTATAATTTTTGGAAAAGAAGTAAATGGCCAGTGTCAGAATATAGGCTGTGGATGCAAACGAGAGCAAGGATTTTCCCATTTGGTTAAGTTTCAATAGCAAAAAGCAATAGAAGTCAGCAGCATATTAGTGTACATAGTGAGTCACGGGGGGCACGTGAGGGAATGAAGTGGAGTCTTTCTGCTTCTTGCCCACAGCCCAGGGGCAATCAGTGTAGGTACATGAACCTTAAATTTGGTTGTGCAATAGGAAAAACCGCTGCTGTGCAGTGAGGAACAAACACCTCTTTGCTTTTCTGACAATGGGTCAGCGGTTATAGATGATGATGATCCTTCACTGCTAATATAGCGGGACTGTGCCACCAGAAGGCTGAAATCTGGTCAAGGCCTCTCCGGGCTGGAGTTCAGAGTGTTGCCCAGCACCCTCTGGCAGTGCACGATTACCTTCAGGAAGAACTGCAACAGAACTGCAACTGAAGAACTGAAGCTTCTCTCCTGTGTGAGGCTGTAAGAGCATCTCTTGTACCTTTTTCTGCCTCCTCTCTGCTCTTTCTTTTCTCAGTTGAAGTCTTGTGTCTTGTATTTCCATTACTTTCCAAGGTTTTTCCTAAGTGTCCTGAAGAGTAAAGAGAACTGCTACCACAGTAGGATCTTGTAGCTGCTTAGGGCGCTTTAAAGACGGTCAAGAGTTTTGTTCTCAACTTTTTTTGGGGTTGCTCTGTCGGTATTCGAGGGAGAAATGTTTCCAACCATTTAGTACGCAGCAGTGTGTTAGATTTTTCTTACAGCATTTCAGTTCTGATGTTCTTTTGCCTTCTTGTCCTTTGAAGATACAATTCCTAGAGGTGCTCATGCAAGCACAAAGCAATACATTAGCTTTCATCTCTTTGTTAGCAAAGTATCTATCTTAATTTCTTTGACTGGAAGCATTTTTGAAAAATCTACAAGTTGAGTAAGAACAGATACTCCTGTAAGAGGTGGAAGGGGTTTTTTTTACTGGGTTTTTTTTTTTTTCAAAATCTGAATATTACTAGGAAAACCAAGATTTGCGTTGAGAGCCTGAACCTACAGCTCCACGAATGTGCAATTTCCATGAAAAGTGTGCTGTGAAAGATTTGATCTCAGACTTCAGTCCAGATTACAGATTTCCTTAGGGATCCTTTTTGTTCTTGAGGTGCTGGGACGGGCTTTGGCACAGTTTGGTCCTTGCCATAGGCTGAAGGTGTTTTAGGTCAGCTGCGATTGTAGTTCCACCAGGAGGTCATTTAGGAGTCAGAGCGTCCGGGGGAATAGAGGCTTGTCCAAGCTGCTGCCCTGAGGTGGCATTTACCATCCTGAAAGAGGAAAGGTAATAATGGAAGCTCTCTGCTACCTGCTTGTCCTCCTGCCCAGGAGTGCCCTGTGCAGAGTTATCTTGGGTTTAAGGCAGCTCCATCCCAGCCAGACGTCATGGAGCAGTCCCCTCTTCCCTGAAATGACTGGATTTGTGGGGAAGTCATGCGGGAGAGCAAAATACTGTGTAAACAAAAGCCAGCACTTCCAGTGAGCTCCCGCTGTGCTCGTTGCTGTGGCTGCCTTGCCGTCATTTCTAGGATTTAAGGATCCTCCTGTTTACATCAGCCCGCCCGTGCTGCGGGGCCGTGGCCATGCTGAGGAATCCTCCCATGGACAAGGCAAGGAAGGAAGTGGAGGGAGGATGGGGCTTCGGCATCCTGTACCCTTCGGAGGGGAGTGGCTGCAAACAGCAGAGCTTGAAGGACGTAATACCTTATGTGATTTAGCACGGGCTGCTTGAACCCAGAGAAACCCTTGAATAAAGGAGAAGAGGCAGACGATGGTGTGTAACTGCTCGAAACTGCCGCGGAGTTTGAGAACATCCTTCTAAAAGCATTTCCTTCGAATGACAGGAGGAAGGGAGAGGACAGACGTGCCTTGCAGAGCTGAGATTATGCAACAGTGCTAACACACAGCTAAAGCCTCCAAACTTGAGCTGCACGGGCTGGGTCCAGAAGGCAACTTCTGTAGAAAACACTGATTGTGATTGGGAACGAGGATGCCGTTTTCAGTATTCGTCCTGTAAAACGTTACTGGTTTTTATTCTTCGGTTTGTTAATTGGGCTCTGATGGAGGAATGCAGTTTAGGATCCACAGGCATCCTTTGGAATGGTCAGGTAAGGCTAGAAGGTGCAAACTAAGTGTTGATCTTTAATTTCAGCAATGGTGCTATCTTTCATGAGAAATATTTTGGTTCCACCAGATAACCCGTGTTCACAGGCTGAGATGGGGAATTCTGAAAATCAGAGAAACAAGCTCTGGGTTAAGTGGGTTAATATTTGTTTTTATGGTACTAACTGATACCCAGTGTATTTTAAATGGATTGACATAATGTGACTTACTGTAATAATTGCTTGCAGTAGATACCCTTGAACCTCTTAATTTACTTATTTACTTTCTAGAAAAGGAGTGAGGCCTCAGGTGATAAAATGCGTCTTCTCCTTAGAACATGTCCTGATACAGTTTCCAATTGCTTTTAAGCATATTTTGGGTATAAGGAATATATTTAAATATAAATATATTTAAGTACAAATATATTTAGTTAATTAGATCAGTAAACACTGTGCTACTTCTTTATTGATCACCCATGGATTTTTATTTCTAGTATTTCTTGAATTAAAATTATTAGAGGTTACCAAAGTGAAAATATTGCACAAAAGTTAGCGTTGCAGACTTTCCCAGTCATTTGCCCAAAATCCACTGTATGTGTTCTTTGGAATGTTCTTGTTAGTCTTACATTTTGGTGACAGTCTGTTTTACTGCTTGGAAGTCTGTGCTCACACTGAAAAGCAGAGTGCAGTTTCTGGCAGTGAGATCGAGGTCTTTGGAAGTAACGCAGTAAAACGCATGTAAATTAGTTTTTTGTCTTATATTGGAAATGCCATCCTAGAGATCTCCTGATGGTTGGCTCAAAATCAAGTTCAGAAATATTCTCCAATGCAGATTAACCACAAACCTGTTACTTTTAAAGACTAAGTGAAATGGAGTAGGGGAGTGACCCTTCTTGGTAGGATGTTTATGAGAAGAACTGATGGCAGATCCACAGATCTCAGCCTCAGACAAAACTAGATGTAGCCTTTCTATTCTCCAGCCTTCCAGCACTGCTGATCCTCACTGTAAGAGAACACCTGCCAAGAGAAATAAATGAGATTGGTGCTTTAAAAGCTTAGTACCAATACTCCTCTTAATAACTGAATGCATTGCACACACCATCTTCAGTGTCCAAAATTTATTGACATTAGCCTAAAATGTGAAAGAAATCAGCATTCTGACAATATGAACTTAATTTAAAATTTTAGATTGAAACTGAATACAAACACTTCAAAGATTTTGTGTAAAGCATCTTCCAGGGAGGGATGAAAAATCGGAGATTGGGATGTAAATTCCAAAGGAGGATAAGAGAATTGTGCAGGGATACAATGGTGTTACCAACGTGATTGATCTTTTCTGAGCTGAGCTGCATGGATTTTGCAAGAGCTGTGAGTTAGCGTACCCATATATGGTAGTGAAAGATGAAAATTGTTGAGTTGTATGTAATTAAAGCTGACAACCAGAATCTATTAACATCACCTTTGCTCTGGTATGAGCATCTTTATAAATATGTTAGGGTTAGGAGATCAGAATGCAAAAGTTTGAACCTCTTAGATTGCTACAACGACTTTGCTTATTGCACAGGGTAAAATTTAAATCAGTGATGTTTCCACACCAGGAATTTGTGACTTCTATAATGTTTTGGTATTTTGAAGAATAAGAATCATTTGTGTTGATGAAGCAATCCTTTTATCACAAAACCTAACGCTACTGACGACAGAAACTGGGACCAGAAGGTGAGTGTTGGTTTGCCCGTCACTGGTCTGTGCACTGGGACCGTAAGGCTTGCTTCAAAAAATTTATCACTAGCAGTTTCTCTTTATCTGTCTTAAAAAAGACTGTATCTTATTTATTTGTTTGTTGCTTTGATCTATGCAAGATGATTCTGTGAGGTGATGGATTTCAGGTAGCTTAACCTTTTTTTCCTAAGACAGAAATAATGAAAGATGTAAGACACAAAGAGCAAAATGTGAACTCCTCAGAAGCCTCCTGACCCCTGATGTCAGACACTGGTTTAGCATGGCTTTGAACACTCCATAACATCCTTGTGCAAAACTGGGAGTAGCAGATGCTAAAACACAATTGTGCAGCCAGACAGGCTGGAGAAATGGGGAAACAGGAATAACCCCTGACATTGGGATGGGCTGGGGGTCGACTGTCTGCAAATCAGCTTTGCAGAAGACCTGGAGGTCCTGGAGGAAAAGTTGAGGAAAAGCCAACAGTCTGCTACTGCAACTCCTTTTAATGCCAGGTTTGGCTGATTGTTTAGTAGTTAAATAAAGAAAACATTGTTACTTCAGAACATTTTTACTTTACAGTGATTTCAAGGAGCATTACTCAGGGTGAAGTTCCACACAGCGATACATTTATTATTACTCACTTTTTGTTGTAGAACATTATCTCATATACTCTGATTTGTACAGGGGTTGCAGCTCTGAGAAGTTCTTTTCTGTAGTATTTTATGTCTAAGAATTGCTGAAAATAGAGAGAAACTGTGCATCTTGCATTGTTTTATTTCTTTCAAAAGTGTAACCTCACTGGACAAGATACTGATGCAGTAAGACAGTATTTTGTTGCATATTTTATGTTCTGGGAAGGGATATTTATATCTACTCTTTGGCCCAGATTCTGGAACAGCCGCCAGTTTCACAAACAGCAACAATTATGTGCTAAAAGGAGAATAGAACTGCTTAGAATCGAAGTTCCCTATGGAATATATATATATGGAGAGAAGAGAGTGTGTGTGCATGTATGTTTGGGGGAAGAGAAGAAATGAGGGAGTGATAATTCTGATGTTGCTCTTTGTGCTCTTAAATACTTCCATTTTTTTGTCAACATTTTTATCATTATTGTGTACCTCAGTGTTTTCATGCCATGCATTTTTTTTCCTGTTCAGTTTTTCTTTTTAAAATCCATGAACTGATGTTTGAAATATGCATTAGTCATGTTATTTTTCCCCTATGTGAATAACATCGTAAAAGTAGAAAAAACCCATCTGTTTCAGAAGAAAATCAAAGCTGACCAAAATAAATTCTGTAGTTTGAGTCGATCGCTGACAGGCAGTGGTCTGTTAGCATTTTCCATCGCTCCTTCTCCACCACCTTCTGTTGCAGTGGCAGCCACAGTGCCTGTGGGCAGAGTATCAATGATTTAGTCTTCGTCGCTGCAAAGGAGTCCATTCCTTCATGCAAGGGCTGAAAATCCAGGCACATCCGTAAATGTGGGATTTTATTCAATGAAGTGAAAGGAAGTGTTCTGCATTCTTGTACCTACCAGCTTGGAATTTGAGATCAGTTCATGGCGGACCTTTTCAGATGCTTGCTAATATCCCTGTAAAATTTGCCATTGACTTGCCTTTGTGACTAATCTAAAAAACAAAGAACAGTTGCTTGTGCCTTTTTGTTGAAAATCTCATCAATAAAGGCGTATTTCATTGCTTCAGGCTTTGTTCATTTCTTGAACAAGATAAGAATAAAAAAACTCATATTTATGATTATAATATACCAAATATCTGTCCTTCTGCTTAGAATCATGACTCTTCTCCAATTAATGAAATACAGAAATTCAGAACTAGATCATGTTAGGTGAGGTGTTTATTGTCAGGAATACATCTTCATTTACCTAGGTGAAATGAGAATGCTCAATAGTTTAAAACCCTGTGTTTCAGATAACTGGAACTTTTAAAGAATCTGCTCCCTTTTGGTAGTGATGTTTTGGATAACCAAGTTTGTATGGTGGACCAGAACAGTCGCTAGTGTAGTGTTGCTGGAAGTTAAGCTGTATCTCATGGCTTCCCAGTGTTCTGTCTGGAAGAAAATAGAGGGGTCTTGGGATAGGAAGGCACAATAAAAAAGTAAATAAATTTATGAACAGTGTATTCTTTTGGTTAGTGTGTCATTGCAAACACATAGAGATTTTTTTATAAGGCCTGTGGGATGATTTACAGGCTGTACATTCAGTGCTCCTCTTTACATGGCTTAAAAAAAACCCCAACAAAACATGGGTGAGATACAGCTTTGTTTACTCTGGAAGTTTTTTACGGTAATGAAGAATAAATACGTGCAGTTTAAGATTTTGCTGCCTGTGTGCCTGGCTTTCTGGTGCGTGCAGTTTGTGTGCTATCATGTTGATTCTACACGAGGAGTTAAGCCTGAGGGCATTACAAGCTTGAGGATCACAAGTGTTAGGAGAACCCTCCTGTCCCTCCCTTCTCCTTGTCATTGAGATAATTATGAAACTCTCCTGGACTTGTCTTGATACTGAGGTGTCGAGACCTCAGCTTTCTAAAAATTCTCAGTGTCACCCATGGCTGGAGGCATAAAAACATCAGTAGCTTGCCTTGGCCCCTTCTTGATTCTCCAGAGCTCTTCTAGGTTTTGGGCAGTTTGTAAGTTCACTTGAGCAACCACAGAAGTGCAGTGTGTGACTGGTAATGTTCTGTGTGTTGGTTTGGTGGGATGAGATGTACAGGCTGCACTAATCATAGTTCAGTGGGGTTACCCCATCTACACTGAGATGGGATGTCAGAATGAAAAGGAGAAAGAAAAACTTTAGTGTGGGTTCATATTTTTAAGATAAAAGTAAGAATTCTGCATTTGTTTATTATTCTTTCATAAATAGTATATGGATGTCTAAAATGTAGGTGACAGTTCTGTAATCTTATGTGGGAGTTTCTACCAAAGTACAAAGGAATGTGCTTGAATGGATATGAGCTTCATGAACAAGGACACAGTAGACTAGGTTCTTAGTAAAGTCTTTTTAAATTTGTAGAATGCACTCAAATATATATAACAGAAGAGGATTTTTCTTTTGGAGTAAGATTAAAGAATATGCAGTACCCCTGGAAAGAATTAGGATGTTGTGTCTGACGTCATAGGTGTAGTTCTTGTCTAGTCTAGTTAAGAAACAGCTGCTGAAATGCACTGGTAAAATGTCACAGTGAATATTTCCAAAGAACTTCCTGTACAAAAGAGTTAAGTTGGATTTATGTCAGCTTTGTCCATTTGTGCCCTTTCTAACAGCTTCTTGCCCTGGTTTTCTTTCATTCACATGGTGTTCTGGGTGTCCGAATATAGGACGGAAAATAAAAAGGCCCTAAGACCTGTGTTTGTTAGGGCACAAATCATAATTTGAGAAGGGACAATACTGATATTCTAAGCTGTTTTGCAGCTTTGAATGTTTTCTCTGAATGTATTTTGCTGAATCTCTCCTTTCTAGCTCTGACAGTTCTTACTTTGGCTTACTGACAGATCTGCACTTTGGGCCTCTGACTGGATTCCCCTAGTTACAATTCTGCTTTTTCTAGCTAGGGAATGAATGCTAGATTTTCATATCACAGGACCAGTGTAAAACGTGGTGTTCTAACTCTGTGATGCAGTTTAAATCAGCTATACACTCCCAATAGGCTCTCTGTTGGATTAGGGAAGTTTTGGAATTTAA
>WAAG01031186.1:36537-56520 GCA_013390105.1 Tichodroma muraria
TACTTGCTGAAATTATTTTTTGTCTTCCCTCCTTCAGATGAGAACTCTCCAGCAAATTTCTGGGATTCCAAGAATCGGGGAGTGACTGGCACGCAAAAAGGACAAATTGTATGGCGAATTGAACCTGGCCCCTACTTTATGGAATGTGAGTACCTGTTTATGCAGTGCATATTCCAAGGCAGGTCAGCAGGGTGGCGTTTGTTATCCATTTCCAGTTTGTTATCCGGTCCCTCCGATAAAGGAAGGGAATTGATTGTATTGCTCTGAACAGGGAGCATTTTCCAGTGCGTTTGCTGGAAATTATAAAAGTTGAGCTTAGATGTGCATTTGCATTCTAGTGAAGTTCTTAGACAGCACACTTCACTTTAAGGGAGGAAGGAGTTGCCTTGTGTGGTGTGAGGTAGTATATACACATTGAAAGATGAAGTCCCTTCCCACGGAAGTTCCAAATTTCAGCTGGACAAGCATTAATGGTAAGTGTGTGTGAAGGAAAAGCTAGTAAGCTACTCTTGAGTGTATTCATAACAATAGTGCTTGCTGATGTTTGCTAGCGGGAAGGTTGGCTTTGACTCTAGGAAGTGCCAGTGTCTGTTCAGTTGCATCAGAATTTCTCAGCTGAAGATTTGTTATGCTGGAAAATCCACTGGGCAGTTTGGAAATACTGAGAGTCTCTGTGTGACTGAAATAAAAAGCCTTCAGTTGAACAGTGTAAGGATTGTTGGTAGTCAAGCTTCAGACTGAAGAGCTGCACCACTCCCTCAGATGACTGGGAAGCTGAGCTACTCTGCTGTGGGCTGGGTTTCTTTTCTTTGTTGTTTTTTTTTTTGCTTTTTGATGAAACTGTGCTGTCCTACAGTATGAGGCCTATGATCCCTAAAGAAACTGAGGTTCTAATCATAGGATGTTGTGTCAGAGCTTGCTGGAAACTCTGATGTGCCAAGCATCAAAGTGGCAATCAGTCCCAGAAGAGCTCTGAGTTGCTCTACCACCTGTTTAGCCTCACAGTAATGAATCCTCTTTCATAAGTTAAAAAAAAAATAAAAATACTCCCACTCTTTACTTCACTGCAGTGAAATAAAGCACTGCAGTGCTGCTTACTGTAGATCTTGGCAGGAATTTTTATTTTAATTAACTGATAGAACAGTAATACATGTATTTTAAGGGGTGTTGTATACCCTATACTAAAAATAAATATTAAAGCTCCCTATTTCTAGAACTCATCATTGAATCTTGCCAAGTTGCCCTATGTGTTACACAACATGCTCCTCAAAAAAAAAAGAAAAAAAAGAAGAGCCTAAATAGGATAAAATTAAATTCCATTTCAGGAGTTCATTACATTACAATGATTGAACTGAAGTTAATACTCAAGAAAATAATAAAGATAATTAACTTCCCAGGTGCCAAAGACACTGGTGTATTAAAGCAGATTAAAATGTCTGTTAGTAAAGTTCATTGTCTCATCTTTCTTGTACATGAACTCCATCAGTATTGTTGCCAATACGGGCAGTTTGACTTCAAGGATGTTTGTATGTTTTAGCTGGTTATGTTTTGCTCCACAGTGTATTGAGATGGGGCTCTTGAATAGTGCTTCCAGTTCAGGTGAGTAACCCAAACTAATGCTTCAAGAACTACTAGTTTGAACTTAAAATCAGCTGCAGCTGACTTAGCACTTTGCAACTAGCTGCACATCACAGTCAGCTGAAAGGAAGTGCAGGATGTGTGTTTTTCAGTCATGGTGAGCTTCACTACCAAACAGCTCTGCTGCCATACAATGAACAAGAGACAAGCAATTGTGTAGCAGCTGAGAACTGTAAAAAGGAATCTTTATGAGCATATGTTGCTATAGCACATAGTATGGTAGATAAATATGTCACCAGTGACACTTGTGTTTTGAGTGAGAGGCCAAAAACTGCATTGAAACACTTAGTGAATTTTTGATTCCACTTTTTAAACGAGGTCTCCACAGATCTGTCACCATGTTTGCTCAGCAAGGCTTTTCCTTGTAACTTATAGGTGGTGAAGCAACACTGATGCAGCTACAGGCAGCTGCTCTTTTCTTTTACTTTTCTGTTCCTCAGCTCGCTAAATTGCAGCAGGTGGCTGCGCCCTCCAGGTACAACCACGGTGTCACGGCGGTGCAGCGCCAGGCCGGCTGTGGGAAGAGCAGTGCTCTTGGGGTTCATACCACGCCCTGTGGACCTGCCAGTGCCCAGCCTGCGCCAGCCACGCATCCAAACTTAGCTCCCCTCCTTCTTAGTTAACCTCCTTCTTCTGCTGTGCTGCAGATATGATTTGTCTCTCAGTGTAGCACTGCGCGTGATGCCGCCGTCATAGCAAGAGGGAGAGACAAATGAAGAGTCTAACATTATCAGTAAACATGTGCCAGATTACTAAATTTAAGGTATTTCTGATGCTTTAATCCACCATGGTTTTCCAAATTTGGGAAAGAGCTCTTTAGTTGTAGATTTCTTATATTTAGAAATATCTTTACTGAGAGGCAGAATAAATGAGATACAGGTCATGGTACGTGGAGTTTATCATATTTACTCTTCACAGTTATGACATTCAGCAGACCATTAGCAATGTCCCTGAGTTTTTAAAGCAGCAGATCGTAAGGGGGCCAACGTCTGGGGGACCAGCATGAACAAAATGTGTAAGTGGATCAATCTAAACTCAGCTGGAGACTAACCACAGTATAGGAATGTATACTGATATGAACTGTATACTCGTTGCATCCAATCTGCTCTCAACTGGACCAGCACCTGACCTGCTCAGTGTGGTTTTTATTGAAAGCTTTCAAGGACAAAGATTTTGTGGATGCTGTAGGTAACTTGTTCTAGTGCTGCAGTATTGTTCTAGCTAAAAAGATTTCTGACATCCAGTGTGAATGGCTATAGCTTAAATTTGGGGCCATTGCCCCTTTTAAAATCTCTGATAGAAGTGGAAAGAGTAGAGATAGTAACATTTGTCTTGCCTTAACCTCCTGTTTACCAGACTAAACAGGACCAGCTCCTTTATCTTCTTCTCATGTGTCACATTTTATCCATCCCAACCACCTTTGTAGCCCTCTGCTCTTCACTCTCCATTTTCTCCATGTCTTGAACCTAGGGACCCAAAACTAGACGCAGTATTCCTCACCAGTACCAAGTAGAGGGGGACAGTACGTAATTGTCACCTATATACTGTCATACCTACACGACTGCAGGTTCCCTGCTCTACCTGTACTCAAGGAGAGGAAAGGAGTGTTTTCTGCAAGCCTGAGAAGCATTGAACCTGCTCTGGCAATGAGAACTGATGATGCTCATTAACAGAGTTATGCTAAGGAACTACAATAACCCTTTAGGATTTACACTCAAAACTGGCCTAAAGTTGTCGTGTCTTTTTGGGAAGAAAAGGGATGTAAGTTGGATAATGAGTTGTGCTCAGTCAGCATGCACTTACACCAGAGACTCTGGATGTGGGTTTTCCCTGGTAGTGTCAGAGCCTAGGGACAATATGTATCTGTTCACCACTAACATCTCTGGAGGGCAAAGTGCAGAGAATTTTAGCATTGCTAATTTGCCATATGCAAACAAATCTCATGCAGAAGGAGTATTTCCATTTTAATTGCATTAATGTTAATCAGTGGGAGTTGGCTGGGTTAGGCCTTGGACTCCTGCAAAAAAATTTGTATCTTTTAAGAAAAATATCTTATGCCTTAATTTGGGAAGCTGTTTTTCCATGAGCATAATTGTAAATTTATTTATAGTTTCACCAAGGTTTCTCAAATTTATGCTTATGTTGAAAGGTAGGCTTGGATAAACATTTTTCTGAATTTCACATTACTGTGGGTCTGCCGTCTTGTAACTCAGTGTTATGATCACGTAATTTATTCCTCTTAAAAATCCCTCCCTAGGGAGGGATTCAATATCTCCTATTTTTCCAAGAAAGTAACATGTAAAGGCATAGTTTGCCATCTGCTCTATTCAGATCAAGCAACCTGCAGAAAGAAGGGAGGGAAGAGTCTCCTGTTCGTACTAAAAACAGACGTTAATTCCCCTCAAAGCATCCAAAATTAGCAAAACAAGGATGATCAAAGAAAATTCTATTTGCCTCGGACAAAAATCAACACAAAAATTCTGTAGGCTCTGCCCTGGAAGGGAAAATGAAAGGAATCAACAGTGAAATCAAGAGAAATGAACTTAATGTATTCCAGAAAAACAAGCAGCCTCTGAGGGGATTGGCTGAGGATGGGGAAGGAGGAAATATTATGCAGAGGAGGAAGAAAATATTTGCAAAATACCAAGTCCAGCTCACCATCACAAACAGCAGTGTCCTTAAGGTGTCACCTCGAGACAATGTGAGTGGCTCTGAACTGCAGAGCCAGCCAATACAGAGGCAGGTTTTCCTCTTGCTTTTCCCTGGGAAGGAGCAAAAGTGCTTTGTAGGCATGAAAGGGAACTCAGTCATTTTATACATTGAAGAAGGTGAGTTTGAGGATCAATATGCCTGATATGCTGTTTCCTCACATAGCAGAGGTGGCTTTCAAACATCCTGCTCTGAGGCTTGCTAAAATGTGAACGAAGGGAAACAATGACTCACTACGTGGCTCCATCAGTTTTTTTTGCTGTGTCAACTACAGAAGGATTGCTAAACCCAGCTCTAGAATTTTCATCCTCCTGTAAAAGGAAACAAGTTCAAGGAGTATTATCCTAAACAGGTGGCAGTGGTGGGAAAATGCAACACAGCTTAATGCTTTTGCATTTGATATGGTCACTGGGTATTTAGCATGGCATCAGGCTGTTCGGGTCACTAAGTACATAGGGGCCTTTACTCTCTGGTGCAGGAGAGGTTTCAGTTGCCTCAGAAGTGATTTCAGATGGCAAGTGTTTCTCTAGGTATAGCAGTCTGTGATCTTGGGAGGGAAGGGACTCCCTTTGGGGCACTGTGCTGGAAACAGAGTGGATGGTGATGGGATTCCATATAGAGGTAACAGAAAGATGGAGTGAAATGATCCATAGAAAGACTGATGATAGTAAAAACACGTGAGGAGAAGCCCGAGTTTTATTTGGGACTAGTTGGTAGCGGCTGCTGCTCGTTCATAATCTGCAGCTTCCAAGTCAGGTTTCTGCAGCAGGGGGAAGGAGAGGTCATGATGGGGATGCCATGGCAGGGAGATGCAGCATGGGGCAGTCACTGCCGTGCAGCACGTAACCGCTGCCTGTGCACTTCCTGTGCAACGTGCCCGGACGGAGGTTAAAAGCTGTACATGTTCTAGTGGTTAAACGGGGGGGTGGTAAGAGTTCAGCACTATGGATGGTCATGTGCTCACTCCTGGTCCTCTACCATGGTCCTGCCTGGTTTATTAGTATGGGCTTAGGCTGAGAGCCTGCTTTGAGACTGTATTGGCCTTGTATTTATAAGTTATAGTCTTGGGCCCAAGAGCGTTAATTACAGTGTCCACAAGAAGCACCTTCACCTACTTTACCTGTCTTTGTTATTTATCTTTGTTGTTATTTATACCGTTTGATGTCACAGTCATTACTGTCAGTAGAATAGAAATACATTGGTTTGCATGTATTTTCTTTACCAGTGCTATGGCTTTATGTCATGAGCAATAATCCGTAGTGGCAGCTGTTGGGATTCATCCAGAGACTGCCAGTCTTGTCACATCAATCATTTCCAAATCCCCCCTGAGATGTTTGTGGTTAAATTACTTCTGGTGCCACACTGTGATACTTGGATGCAGTGACTGCACAGATGCAGTGTGTTTTGAACTAGAATCTCGTTTGTGGCATAGAATCACAGAATAGTTTGAGCTGGAAGGGACCTTTAAAGGCCTCTAGTCTCCGTGCCATGGGCAGGGGCATCTTCAGTAAGTCATGTTGCTCAGAGCCCTGTCCAGACCTGATCTTGAGTGCTTCCAGGGATTGGGGACCTACCACCTCTCTGGGCAATCTGTGCCAGCATTTCACCACCCTCACTGTATAAAGTTTCATCCTTATGTCTAATCTGAATCTACCCTATTTTACTTTAAAACCATTACCCACTGTCCCTGACAAAAATTTATCCCCATCTTTTTGATAAGCTCCCTTCAGGTATACTGAAAAGCTGCAGTAAGTTCTCCTCAGAACTTTTTCTTCTCCAGCTGAGCAAACCCAACTCTCCTCAGCCTTTCCTCAGAGGAGAGGTTTGCCATTCCTCTGATCTCTTGGTGACTTCCTCTGGACTCACTCCACCAGGTCCCTGTCCCTCCTGTGCTGGGCCCCCAGGGCAGGTTGCAGTGTTCCAGGTGGGATCGCAGAGCGGAGCAGAGGGGCAGAATCCCCTGCCTTGCCCTGCTGCCCACGGGGCTTTGGGTGCAGCCCAGGACACTTCTGGCTTTCTGGGCTGTGAGTGCCCATTGCTGGGTCATGTCCAGCTTCTCCTCCACCAGCTCCCCCAAGTCCTTCTCAGCAGGGCAGCTCTCGATCTCTTCATCCCCCACGAGTAGACTATGAAGTATATTAGAAAATGTGGTAATATATGTGTTTGCATTGCACTGGTATCATGTTAAAAGTGAGGTTTTATGTGCGGTTCTTGGTATTCAGTCCCTATTTCTATGAAATGACTTTTGTAAAAATAGTGTATTAAGACTGAAATTGCCTTATTTGTGGCTAGCAAAGCAGACTCCCAGCTCTCTTTTTTGTTAAAAGCTGATAGATACCAAAGGAAAAAAAATACCAGTTGAGTAATTGAACTTTATATACTTTTAGCTTTCAAGGGCTGCTTGTATCTAGAGGTATGAACAGAGTTTAGTTTTTGTAATGGTTTTGACCATAACGGTCAATGTTAATGAATGTTTTATGAATGTAATTCATTACTTGTATCCAATCTTTATATTTTTACCATTTAAAATTTTACCAGTTAAATTCTGTAAAGGTCGTGGTTTTCTCACATGGCATGGTTCTGAGCCTGGAACATTTATCTGTGCAGTGCTCTGCAACCAGCGCCCTTTCAGTGGTCTGTCTGGGGACTCATGGTCATTGTCCCTACTCTATTTTTAGATATATTCACTGAGTTAGAAATACTTGTGTTATTCTTCTGCTGTTTTTTATGTTGTCTCTTAACAGCTATTTTTAAGTATCACAAATAACTGAAACAGGATCAAGTCTTGTATTTTTTACGTTTGTACCAGGCTTTGTTGACTTCCTTAAGCACATAATGCCCCAGTGTTTTGTTTTAAAGGTTAGACTATAATTAAATGCTTTGCAAAACTGGAGCATAATAGTCAGTGGTCATGGCTGTAAATAAGTATCTCTGATGACAGCAAGGTGAGTGGAGGTGGCAGGGATAGGTAGGCTCTGTTACCTGAACAAGCATTTGTCCACGTTCCCTTTGAAGCAGGTTAGATGGAAAGATCGCTGGGACATAAGTATTTTCTGTCACTGATTCTACTTTAGCTAAAAAGCTTTCTGTAAGTCACTTTGTAGGTGGTTTGCCTAATGTTCCTGTAAAATAAATTCTGTGATACACCTGCTGAGAGAGATGGCAAGTACCTGGGGACTGCCAGCTTTGGCCCTTGCATTCTGCTGCTGTTTGCTACTGCCCAGTAGGAAGCAATCAAAAATGCGCACGCTGAAAGTGATGCAGAGAAGAGAATGCTGAATGTCCAAGCAGAAACGTTGAGTTCACTGAACGGTCACGCTACGGCAAAGTTCAACTGGCAGGACATGCAGAGCACTGCTAAATTTCTGCAGTTGTCTATCAGGTTCAGACGGGAAAAAATTGGATTTAACACAGTTGCTCTTGCACGGGTTGCATCTCCCTTTATAACTTTGTAGAGCGTGAATGTGAGTGACTTCATTTGTTCTAGTTTTCTTAAATAAGTTTTGCAGAACATGCTCTCATATTTTTCCAATGAGTTAATGTGCTGTCAGCTTTTTCCTTGGTGAATATGGGAGGACATATGTTTCTATCTGCAGAGAGCTGTGGATTCAGCCCAAGTACCTTCTGGGCACTCAGCTGCAGTGGCCAGGAAGTTTTAGCTGCTGTGAAGGTTCCATACAGTGAACCAGGAGCACCTTTTTTGCTCCACAGACTGTTGTAACTCAGCTCGGATTTGACTTCTTTCTGGAGATGTGTCTCCTTATCCCTTCTCAGTGGAGATGATTCCACCTCTGATATTGGTGTTTTGTTTGACTGGGGTCTGCTGTTCTTGCAGCAAACACATCTGCTTTCCTGCATTACCTGTCTCCTGGAAAGAATGCATTCTCCTAGGATTATGCTTACCTATTTATGTATTCATGTATTCTTAGTATCTTTTGTTCATAAAGTATTCTTTTGATGGGCAAAGGTAAAGTATTAAAGGCAGTAAAAAAGTAGTTAGTGAGGAACTTTGGGGAATTAGTGATGTTTTAAACCCAAGCTGTTATTCAGTGTAAGCTGATCCCCTTGTTATTGAAGAGACGAAAGTGTATGGTCCATAGAGGTAACAGCACTATAATTTTATGCAGGTGTTCTTTTGAAATTCAAATGTCAATGTTTAAGTCCCAGAAACCTTACTGATTCCAACATTTTTGTGTAATGGACCTGAGCTATAAGACTGTGGTTATGAAATGGTAACTTCTATTAGCTTTAAAAGAAGGGGATCATTGTATCATAGAGTTTTCTGATTAATTAACATGTATATCACTTTTTATATGGCCATGTGATAATTTTGAAAGAATCATAGATCCCCAATTTAATTTTTGGCTTATTTTTAAATAAAGAAGGAATTTATTGTGGTCTGTATGATGTCTCAAGGAATGTCAATTATAAGAGGGCATGTGTAGTATCAAAAATACATTAATTTTTCCCATGAATGAAAATTCTTCTGTGTTGTGTTCTGAAACATCTTATTTTCTTTAATGATACAGGAAATGGTCCTGTGGTCAGGTACAGATGTCTCTCCTTTGCTGGGTTTACTGCTCTTAACATTTTCATTAGGGATCCTGTGCAAAGCAATCTCATTAACCTGTTGAGAAAGAATAAGTAGGAAAGAAAAAACAGAAGTGCCAGTTTCCCCCTGAAGGCAACACATAAAAGCAAAGTCACAGGAGAAATTAAAGAAACTGGGAAAACTCTGTAGGTGACACATGCTAATGTGCATTTAGAGTATGGAATAGTTCAGAGGAAACCTGTGTGTTAATATGGTACTGAACTCACTTTTCAAAATATTGAAGTCCTGTTTGCAGATAATGGAACTTAGTGCTGCTGAAGAAGTCTGTGTGTTTATGGGGCCTTAGAACACATCTCAGCACTCCACCTGTAACTATCAGCAACAGCCACAGATACTGGTTTTTAATATATCTATAGGTCAGGAATCCACCAGTCATCAAGAAAAAACCTCCTCTAATCAAGATTTTTTTCCTCATAGCACAGCACAAGATAGGTCAAAAAGCTACATCCTCAGCTGCTTTGAACTTACAGGGTTCCTCTGAGATTTCTTCTTCTGTTAACACTAACTGTCATTTCTAGCGTTATTAGCCAAGAAAAAAATCCACTTTGCTGTCTCTTATCCTGTGAAGTGTTTGTATTGTTGCTGTGTATAAGATCCAGTCTTGCAAATCCATGTTCATTTTGACATCTGCATGCGTATGGTGGGTAGCCCATTTTTCGATTTTGTGCTGAATTTCAAGCACAGCTTCTCTAGTATTAATCCCACTGCCACAGTGCTAACAGCAGATCTGCCATTTCTCTAAATGCGTGTGCGAATGCAGTGCTGTATAAAGCCCAAACTGAGTCAGTGCTGTTTCTGCTGGCAAGTGGGAGAAAAGCTCTCCGTGTCATGTATTTAAGTGCTCTGCTTTTTCTAATTATTTCTAGCAATAAGTCCTAAGTTTGGTCTTTTTGATTGTTTTTTTTTCCAATTTGGTGTATCTGAAAGGGATTGTCAGATCCATCTCTTTAATCAAGCATTGTTCTATCATGAGCCATATACAGGTATTAGAAAGTACTGTATGCTCATGGAAGTCATTGAGAGAAAGAAACTTGTAGTATTGCATTTCAGCCTTTAGATAAATGCACCTGTCAGTGTAGTGAGAGTATTTGTCCACCATCACATTATGGATTGTCCGTGATAGAACCAGCAGCTGATAGAACGTTGCTAGATTCTGTTCAAAAGTGATGAATTTAGAGAAGACAGTCACGACAGACTGGATAAACAGAAACTCTCTGAAAAATTAAGCTTAGATTGCAATTAAAGCAAGCAGTGCTATAAAAATAAGCAATATAGCTGGAAGTTGGAAGTCTTGGTGGAATAGTACATTGTCTTGACCAAGCTCTCATGTAGCCATAACGTGTTCTCAGTGTAAATAAGAGATGCTCAGACTAGATTTATTGTTACTTAGTACATGCATTTTGCAATGTGGAGAGTCCAGTACTTGGTATAAAGCCCCGCAGATTTGGCAAGTGCAGAACCTCTGATTTTATGGGTGCTAGAAATTCTTGTGTGTCCTGGATATAAGCGTTGTTGGTAGGTAAGCAGAATTGCTCAGTTCAGGAAGAAACTAACCCATAGTCCTGACTGATGAGTTTTAGGTCTCATAAACCTTTGTAGGTGATCAGAAATCCTGTCTGCATTTTGAATTTTGCTGTAAAGCTTGTGGTAAATAGAGCATGTTTTGTCTGTGTGTGAACTCATCTGTGAGGAGGAGGAAGTGGGCTCGGCAGCTTCTCCACCTCCTGATTCCCTGGAGGCACTGTCAGCCAGACACTTTCCTTTGAAGGGTTGTTCTGAGGTGTCTCCTCTTTGTTCTGGGAGGAAGATAGTAAATAAATGTTGATGTGTAACTGCAGCAAATTTAAAAATAAATAATCCTTTTTGGCTGAGCAGGCTTGCAGGGTGGGTCTCTGAGTAGGGATAAGTGGGTATTTTATCTTGCAGTGATGAAATACTTCAACCCTCAAGGAATCATGCCATGTATGTCTCAAAATCTTATACAAAACTCTGCAGTTTTGTACTTCAGGACTACTGACATATTGTTAAACCAAGCAGAGGAATTGAACTGCCAAGACTTTCATACACGTCCTCTGTCTGAACTGGCTGCTGTAATTGCTGCCTGCCTTTGGCCATTGCTGTCTGCCTGTGGCCATCTCTGTACCCAGAGGTAAAACCCTCATCAGCCTTACACAGAAGAGTTATCCCAATGGAGAAGGAAAACAGACATTGTTCCAGATAGGGAAAATCCCACAGGATCAAGGGCAGCCATAATTATAGCTGTTCTTCTTGGTTGGAAGAATGCAAAGGAACTACAGGGGAGGTCAGGCTTCAGTTAAACATAATACTCTTTTGTTTGCAGCAAATGCAGTTTAGCAAACAAAACTTTAATCAGTGGGACCAGAAACATGGTGCAACGTTTACCTTTCCTGTGTTCCGATATCTAAAGTGATTCCAGCTTCCTTCAGATATGTGTCATGTTCCTCCAAAGTCCTACAAAATCATCCTAGTGGCAAATGTTCCAGTATTCCTTTTCCAGGGCTGATGATATATAGAAGAAATGCAAGTTGCAGGAGTAGGTAAGTTACCGTTTTTGTCTGTTAAGTAACAGAAGGACCCAACACAACAAAGATTTAATATAACCAGCAGCTCTATTTTTAATTTCCTGTTGGAGTATTTCTGAAGATAGGTCACTGAATGCTGGATCCTTTTGTCGTGTCTCTTTTGCCTAGGGTCAGTCATGAAGTGTTCAATGTGGTTTTTGTTTTCTTTTCAGCTGAAATAAAGATCTGTTTTAAATACTACCATGGTGTTAGTGGAGCCCTCCGAGCTACTACTCCATGTATCACTGTGAAAAACCCTGCTGTGATGGTGAGTTTGGCCTATTTGTTCTTTGTATTTGTAGACGATTTATTGATAGGTTTTATAAAATGATAGTACTGATGACAATATTAACTGTCAGGCCAACCTATCAATATGTCTCCTCTTTTTACTATTGACAGCAATTATTTTTCGAAAAAATGTGTTGCCTTACAAAAACTATAAAAACTGTCAAGTGCTTTTCTTGGTTTTGTATTGCTCATAATAAAATAACAGTAAAAAGTCACTGGGCTTAACTGAAATCTTTTATGCTAAGAATTTGACTTTGCTTGCATTCAGTTTTTTGTTACTTGCAGTTTTCTGTAATTTAACACCATAATAGAAGTTTTCCATACTGATTATATAACTGAAACCATGTCCAGAGTCTCCGTTTCTTCCCATTTCTTAAATATTTCCTAATATTCAGTATGAAACAGTTGGAGAGATAGCAGTTGTTAGTATAAATGAAACTGGACAAAACTCTTCTCTTGCAAAAATTACTGAATTCTTTGAGTGTTCATATACCATTGAAATTTAGGAATTCCCTGGTTATCTAGAAGTATTGTCTTACTGCCTTTGTGTTATGAGACTTAAGTTTAAGTTTTAGAGGAATTTTTTTAGTTGTTTAAGTAGCAGTGGCGGAAAAGGCTTCCAAACTTGTGCCATGGTGCTTTTGCTGCAAGTAATTTATCTAACAGGTTAGCTCTTCAGCTAAGAGAGATCAAGTTTGATTTGCATTTGATTCGTTGATGTTAGCTGCCAAATATTTAGGATCACAACTGTCAGGGTGGTGTCTTGACGACTGCAGCGTTGAAGATGTGGTAAAGAAGAAGTTACTCAGACTGAATAGCATTTATTCTGAACTTGTGCTTTTTCAGTGTTTTGTATTATATACAAGTGCGTGCAATGGTTATCTGACACTTAAGTGTGCTATACTAGACTTTATATCTTAATATACCAAATGTGTGTGGGTTTTCTGTTAGAATTGCAAACCTAGGTGATAGCATCATTTACTTTTCAGATCTTTGTCAGATCTCACTATGAGTAACAGTTTCACAGATGAATACAGACTTGATACTTTACAGGAGAAAATGTGTCATAATTAATGAGCCTGACAGCTACTGTCTTTAATATCAATTTGTAAACTAAAGGCAGTAAGGTAGTCTGATTTTGAGCAAGAGGAAAGAATGCATCTCAAAATAACCCTTAGAATGGGCTGCATGCTGCACTGTATCATTTCTGAGAAGCAAAGTGATTATACTGAATGGGGAAACCATTTAAACTTCTTTATTTTCTTGATTCTATCATGTTATCTACCAGTAGTTTTGAGATTCATTGAACAGAAGGGCATCTGAACTTTTGCCATCTGAATATGCATTTAATTACTTGGTAGCTACCTGGAGATGTGTCTTTCAGAGTCATGGTAATTCTTGAAGGCTTATACCGGCTGTTGCTGTTTAAATTTCTTACCTTTGAAAAGTAATGCAGGGTCCTGGGTATTGTACAGAATTCACACACCTGCTCGAAGGGGTAATTTTATATAAACATTTTTGTTTGGGTTAACAGTGCAGACTTCCAGAAATAGTGAGCTGTTTGTTTTCCTGATGAGAATGTTGTGTGACAGTTCAGATGATACTTCCTAAAAATGTCATACTGGGTTAGTTACGTGTAAGTAAACCTATTGTTAAACATTTAAACCTCACTGCATTTCCATGGTTTTGGTGTTGAGCTTAAGCACTGTGCAGTAGAGATCACTGGGTTCTCTTGGTACTGGTTCTGTCTGTTGTTAGAGAAATGCTGTTTGAGGACGTGGTAAGAGAGTCATGGTGTGCTCACTCTCCTTTTCTGTGGTGCAATAAATTTCTTTCTTACTGGATTTTCTCATACTGATGGTGTATCACACCCGGTATTTCAGTCCATCATATTTTTGGGTAAGCAGCCAGCATTCTATTATGTTACTTTGGCTCAGGGGAGATAGAAGACCTGATGGAGCATTCAGAAACATTGTGTTACACCAGATGACATGGCCTTTGTGCTGCAAAACTCTGTGTGTGTGTGTGCTGGGATGAAGTTTTTGACTTGGCGCAGAAGAATTGAAACTGCTGTCTACATCATAATGGAACAAGAACAGGTTATATAGAAAAGTCATGGAAGTGCTAGGGAACACTGTCACCATTCATGTTATTATAGCTGAATTGTGGGCAAATTCTATTTTCTATAACGTGAAGTTATGATTAGCAAGAAGAATTACATTATTCGAATGAAGTCCAACTTGTAGCAGAAAAATAGGTATAGAATGGGGGAAGGCCTTTTTGTTGATCAGTAGCATTTTTAACAAGGAAAACAGTGTGTGCTGAAATAAGCCCAGAAGAGAAAACTGGAATACACAGCATTCCTTGCCTGGATAGCATTATTATCTCAGTGGGATGCACCTCTCGCTGCTTCCATGGAATCTGTCTGTAGGCAAGGGGACACTGATCTAGCTGGAATTAACCCATTGCTTTTGATGCCTTCATAATTTTGCTAGCACCTGTCACTGCTTATGCATCCATATAAAATCACTGGCATAATAATGTCGTGCTGGGTGGAAAAGGGATAGTTCTGAGCACTCTGGCGAGACTCTTGTTGCCCTGAGAGGTGGGAAGTGCCCATGAAGCCAGCAGTGAGGGCAGGGAATGGGTTGGCTGGCGGGTGGCAGTGCTTGCTGGCACGGTGTGTCCCCTCACAAGACCGCTGAGGCCCACGTGGATGTCAGGCCCCAACATCATGGCTGTTTCTTCATCACTTTGTCTGGAGAAATCCACACGTTTGCTAATTCCAGTGAAATTCCAACGTGCTTGCTGATCATCGTGGGAGGTATTTGAAATTATATTATTAAGTAGCTTAAAGCAATGTAAAAAGGAAAGATTACGTGTTTGATGAATGCAAAGCGGCTTCCCCGCGGCTACCGCAGCCCCAGGGTCATTTATCCATCTGGTGACTTTGAACCACTGCTCAGCTGCTCAGGGCTGCCTCACATTCTTCATCTGTGCTCACAAGTGTGCCCATTTTTATTCAGTTTATTTTCATCATTCAATAGATTAGACCCTGTTCTATCACTGGTATTAATCCTCAGTGCTGCGTTTGGCTCAGACTTCTTCTGTGTCACCTCTCCTGCCTGGGAGTGAGTGAGTGGCTGCCCAGGGAACCATTTGTCTTCGAAGATCTCTCCATTGATGTCTCCGTGATAGATTATACGGCTGGATGCACATCTCCTCTGTCTTGAAAGACAAATCCTTCTGCTAGTTGAAAGAGACAGACATTGATACGTGCGAAACTTTTATTCTGAAGTAGTGCTTTACCTAATGAGGGATTTCAGTGGAAACCAAACCTCAAAATCTGTGAAGCATAAGCTTTTAGACCACATTTATATTTAGATGTCTTATGTGCTTTTCTGTTTAAAAGGAGCTTTTGTTAATAGATATGAAAGCTTTTTTAGTCTCTCTTTGATCTCTTTGCTTTTTTTGTTGCACACTAAATTATCTATTCGTGGAAAGTGACAAAAGTTACATATGCTGTCACTGGACAGCCCAGTGCTTTGACATGTATTATAAATCCATACTGTTGTTTGTTATTTTGCAAAAGCGAAAGCTGTAAAAGATACAGGTTTTCTCTGATTAATATTGTCTGCGTGTGTGTTATAATTTCTATACATGTTCTGTATAGAAAGATAGGAAGTATAGGAAGATTTGGGCTACTGGTATATTAGTACTGTCTGACATAAATAATAGATATTTTGCTGTAAACTAATGCTGTGGCTGAGCCTGTCTGTGGTAATAAGGCAGTATTTGGTCAGATCCTTCCCTAGCTTTAAAATTGTGTTATCATCCTCAGGCATGTACAAAGCAGATGAAAACTTCTGTGTCATATTTCTTTTTTTTTTTTTTTCTCCTCTTCAGATGGGAGTAGAAGGCACGGATGAAGGTGCTTCTGGAGCCCAGCACTCTAGGAAGTTGGTCAGCTTTACCCTATCAGGTAAAAACCAACACTTCTCTGTGTTTTACAAATTATTGTTAAAATAAAGTAAATTGCTGTTCTAATTAACATGAAAGAGGGAATGCTTTTCTTCATTAGCCTCTGTAGGAGCACACTCTAGTGGCTTGAAAGATGTCATTTCTTTAGAACTTCTGTTTGTTGAAAGCCAGCCAGAATCATGGATGTCCAGGAGTGAAAGAAATGGATTTGATATATCCCAGCATGAAAAATTTAGGGGAGATTTCCAGTTTGCACAAGGGAGAGTTTGTCTCAGACTGAAGAGTGGAAAACATAACTTCTAACTAAAATGCAGTCTGTCTCCATCACTTTGAAAAAAGCAATAGTTGCAAATGGTGGTTTAGAAAGGGAAAAAAATTTCACTTCTAACAGAGCTAAGCTGTCACTACAGTGAAATAGCTGTAGGGGTGCAGTCTACCAGCTTCACTTGTTTTGATTAGCACTTTATTCCAAGGAAATCTTGTGTGAGACAGAAGCATATTCAGCTTGAGCAAAGGCAGATGAAATTTGCCTCTGAATCTTGAAGAGCTGACAATAAAAACTTGTAGAGCAGAAAAAATCCACTGCTTTTTGAAGTGGCCTTTCAGCAGTTACCTGAGATAGAGCTGATAGGTTGTACAGACTCACATAGTGGACTGTACAAGTAATTGCTTGGTGAATCTGAAAAACCTGTTTTGTTTAATAGACAGTTGTGATTCTGCCTGAGGAGTCCCACAAAATAATTTTGAAAGGTTTATTGACTGATAGGCTTGTGACATGTGGCCTGTAATATTTTTGGGTTGTTCATTTGCAAATGACTTTTTATTTCATCACGTTTCTACTGTATGGCTTAATTCTGAATATTGTGTAGGATTCTTTTTTTTTACCAAATCTACAGGCATGGCATTTAATTTTGAAGCAGTGAGTTCTGCCTGCATGTATAAACTGTATGGGCCAGTTGTGTTACTGCATGCAGCATACTGGTACCTCTTTATTTTTGTCCTTGCTGAAGCTTGCACTATCATTGAAGTCCTTAGTCATGACAATATGCTCCTGAGGAAATTATTTATTGTTGTAAGTTGTGAGGGCTGCAGTTGAGATTTCCTTAGGAAGAAAGAAGCCTTTTCAGAAAACTTTGCCTCCTTTTATGTGAGATGGATTATCTGCTCTGTTGGGAGAAAATTGCGTCATAGTCCAGAGCAGACTTGGTAAGTTACATTTATCAAAGACTGAACTTTCGGAAAGTGTCTGTTCACTGCATTGCCTTCCATATAGTTTTTTATCTCCTCTCCTCACCCAGAAACAAAGCAAGTACTGTGTGATTCATTTTGGGCCGTTTCTGTTGGGGTTTCTTTTCTTTCTTTGAGTGGAAATACCTTAGATACCTTATGAGAAAAGCATTTGTAGGTGAGCTGCAAGTTTATGCTTTTTGTTTTACAACTAACTGGAGGCTGAAATGTAAATAAGGATGTTGATACCTTTCTTCCTTATATTCTTTTGGGAAAACACTTGATTTCCTGCTGTACACTGGATCCAGTTAATGTGTGAGTACTTTTAAGTTGCTTTATTTAGTAATCTATGGTGAATTGATTTCCTGGGTAATATTTTAGGAATACACTACTTTGTGAACTAGCTTTAATTTACTCAGTTCCTTTTTCCTTCCTTCTTGTTTTACTTTATAGATATTAGAGCAGCTGGACTTAAAAAAGGCATGTTCTTCAACCCTGATCCTTATCTAAAGATGTCCATTCAGCCAGGCAAGAAAAGTACATTTCCTACGTTTGCTCACCACGGCCAGGAAAGAAGGTCGACTATCATCAGTAACACAACTAATCCTGTTTGGCACAGAGAGGTAATGTATCCCTTTTGAGAGCTGTCTGCCAGCTGATGCAGTGTACCAGGCTTGCATTTTCTCCTCATGCATTAGGGCTTATTCTCTGAAAGCCGTGAGCTTATTTTGTAGCTAGTTATTTAAAGTGACACAGAAATTTTAGTAATTTTAGGAACCCTGTTGGTGGATAGAAACAGTTATCATCTGCATATTAAAGCTGGGTATTTAAGCTGCTGGCAGGTTTTCATTCCCTTCTCTGCTAAAAAAAGCTGAACTCACTTAGCCACCCTGTAGATTTCTTGAAATCGCAAAAATAAATTAATTAAAGTTGGATTATATGTTGTGAGAAGAGTCTTTAAGAGAACTTACACTCCATGAACATTTATGCTCAGTGATTGCAACAACTGTTCATTTGGAAATGGTGTTTTCGTGGTGTGTAGCAGGTGACAAATTTTCAGTTTTGTCAGGCTGAGGGGACGCTATGTGATGCAGCCCCTGCAAGCTCCACCTTGTAGGAAGGAAAACCCAGGAAGCTGTTAGAGCACCCCTCAGCGAGGGGGGGGGACAAACAGGTAGTCTGGCAGAAGCCAGTTTGCCAAATGTGTTTGTATTGGGTAAACTGTGCAGATCCCATGGAAGGAACTCAGTCCCACAACTGGCATTGAATGCAGGAGAGCCTGAGTCTGTGCTTTCGAAGATAAATGTTTATGTGGCAAAGTGATACTGCTGACACACATCCATAGCCCTTTCAGGACTGGCAAGCCTGTACTGTGGTGAATGTTAATGTATTCTTTAGGAAGATGAAAATTGAGTAGGCTTTGGGAAATGTTTCCACAAATCATAAAGCAAGCAAGCAGTAAAGCAGAACTGAGCAGGGCCAGCATTAGCATACCCCTGCCCTGGGGTACTTGGTTGTGGGAAAGACTGTAGGATGTGAATAGTCTTAAAAGCTTTTAGAAAACAGAAGTTCAGATCTCTACGCTGATTCTTCAGCTTTCTGTCTGTCTGTCCATCTATCCAGTAGCTAGAAAGAAAAATTCCTCTTTTTTTTCCTCCTTCAGTTCTGCTTGGCTTTGAAGCTTATTAGAAAAGAGATAATGTTCACTGGTGCACACATTGTATCAGCTTGCTTTAGCTGCTGGATCTTCCCTGTAGCAATGCTTTGACAACAGCAGTTATGATCCCATTACATATTCTGTCCTGGTGTTGCAGGATTGATCCTGTTTAACACCTAATATTTTCTGCAAAGTAATTTGCAGTATTATAGCAAACTGAGAGTGACACATCTTTAAATTCTGTTTATCAGAGGAACCCAGTTGTGACAGTTGCCCAGCATGAGGAAGGGATTTTATTCCTGACCCAGTTTAATTGGTTTTTTTGAAGATGTTTATCTGATGCCTACAGCTGAACTGAAGAGCTATTTCTCCTATTGTTCCTTGTTCAATATATCTTTGGCTACCTAACCACATGTGTATTAGGCATTGTGCACAGGTTGTGGTTTGCTCAGAGGTCATAAAGGTGGCAGATAGTAAAAGTATAACCAGATGACCTTGTTTTTTCTGAGTAGGTTGTGCCATACTTTGCTTGTTTATTTGGAATATCTTAAAATCTAGATGACAAATACAAATTTTGGGTTCCTAAGCTTGTTTTCCTAAGGGGATTTATCATCACACTGTATGTACCTGTGTGTGTCTGTCATCATTAACATTTGCCCTGTACCGCTTTCAAATCTTTTGGCCATCTTTGGGCAGACTTGATAGAGCAGTACAGATCTAAGAGATGAAGTCCTCACAAAATGCATGAAAATGAAAGCTGAAGAGAGTAACTCTGCTAATGTTCCTGTGTACGGAAAGGTGGGAGAATGATTTTACCAGGCATCAAGAAATCTTCTGTAAATTAGCACCGTATTGTTTAAAGGCCCCAAGTGTGGGAAAGGCTTCTCTTGGAGATTGCTGAGAAGATTTGTCAGTGTTGGGGCAAAACTCCATAGAAAATCCTCCTCCTCTAGTAATGCTGCTCCTAAAGTACACGTATACATGTACTGCATAAACATTGCCCTTCTGACTTCCTGTCACGCATACAGAACGTGAATGCAAAGCGTGGTGTTGGGAGGCAAATTCCTCTGAGCACGGGCTGGAGTGAGACACTTCCTACCTCCTGCAATGACCTGACAGAGTACAGCAAGGATTCCTTCTCTTTTTGCTTTCCCCTCTGCAAATAGAAGCAAGCAGTAGGATACACGGCGTTCTACTTTCTGACATAGACCCTGAAAGTGCTTTTATCCAGTGCAGTTTCTTACTGAGCAATTCTTTTCAAGGAGCAGTGAAAGGGAATGGGGAACAAT
>WAAG01031187.1:284-28687 GCA_013390105.1 Tichodroma muraria
AAATGAAAGTAATTCAACCTGGACATTCAGGATGATGTAAAACGGAAAAGCCATCCCCACTTTCCCTTCATGCTGTAAAAATTACTTTGGGATTCAGCATAAAACATAAAAATATTATTTCATATGGATTTTTCATATCATAAGATTACAAACTTAAAGAGAAACATACATACATACAGAAGATAAACAAACATACTTAAGATTCTTAAATCAGGGCAAAAGCTTTAAACCAAAAATACACAGCTGCCCTACCGTAAAAATGCTTTGCTGGTAAAGTTACTGACTTCTGAACACAACCACACCAGAAGCAACAAAATTTCTGTAACAGGTGGGACAAACCTTTTCCTTCCACTGGAATTACAGTTTTGGGTTCAATTACTCTGTCCCAGTGTCCTCTTCCTCAGCCAGCAGAAAACCCGTCAGCAATGGATTATGTTCAAACTGACCATTAATCCTCTGTTCTGGGTGGGGACAAAACAGTGTCCCTAAAAACACTCCCAGTGAGCAAAAGAATAAAAAACTACTGGAAATACCAGAATACCTCTGTGCATTTCCAGAACAACAAAGGACTTAGCTAAAAGCTCTGTTACCATGCTGTTTGCTATTAGTAGTAATAAAACCCAGCAAGTAAAACTATTCTCCTCTTCCTAACTCTATTTATCACCATTCTCATGCATGGCTGCTGCTCCCAAGAATTTCCCTGTGAATGACTAAAAGCCCATACAATTCCCAGCCAGGCTGTCGGCTCAGAAGGCAGCACAATGTGCACTCCAGCAGATGCCTCAGCCAGACTCTCAGCCCCAGTGACCAGGTAGACACTTACTGTCAGCTGTAGCCTTGCTGGCAGCACGTTCACAATAAGCAGCCTTTCCCATATAAAGCTTCACATCAAATGCCCACTGTCTGCATGTTTTCCCTGTGGTTATTACTGGTAGTTGTGATAAAATAAAAAAAAATTAAAAAAAAAGTGACTCAGTAAACCACTTCCTTCTTTTTGAAAACTTGATGCTATAAAGGAGAAACTAAATCTATTAAAATTCACAGTTCAGCTCCACAAATTGTGTCAGGCCAATTCCCCTTCTCAAAACCATCAAGAACAGAGAAGGAAGCAAATCTTCCACCTCATAGGAAAGGCAAAAGCTTTCATGATACCATCAGTGTATGGTACAGAAGTACAGAACTGTAAGAACAGCAGGACAGCATTCCAGGTCCTTTTATGGGAACAGCAAACCCTGGAACCACTGATGAGCAGCAAAGAATCAAGCAGGGCCACTTCAACCTATCACAAGCATCTCTGTCAGTGCCATGCTGAGTGGGAAGACTGCATCTCCCCACCTTCCCACCTACTGAGAATGAGGAATACCCTCTAATTTTCTTTTCTGAGATGAAGGCAGATGGTGTCACACACTGCAAGGCTACTGACACCTCTGATAACCTCAGCACAGGACAAGAACTAACTGGGGACAAAAAATAACAACCATTTCACAGAGCAGGTTAGGGTGGCCAACCTGCCCAAGCAAACAAGAGTTGAGATACTTCTCTCTTGTATGGGCAGAGACTCAAACTCAGTTTTCCTACAGCAATCTGAATCCCTGGCACACCTGAAAGGCCTCAGGCAATCCTTTGCAGGTTAAAGCAGGAATACCGTTAAAATCAACGTTTCCCCGCCAGGTGCTACAGATCTGTAACAAGCAGAGCCTGAAACCTTGCTCACCATGAGTGACAAAGAAACGAGGCCACAACCTGATCTCTGCAGGGGACACACAGGACAGGCTGCAGGCAGAACTCGTCCCCATCTCTGTTTGTACAGCAGAATGGCTTCAGGCTTCGGTCCCCTGACTGCCAGTGTGCCCTCTCGAATGGTCAGACAGGAAAGTTTCCTTACCACCTGCTTTCACCATACACACAAAACAATGCTATGCCATACCAACCTCATTTTCGTTTCCTTCATCATCTCTCTACATCCTGTTTCTGTCTTCAGGCCACTTAACATTATTGCTAACCCTTTTCTGTGGACAAATTAACAATGTAAATTATCTTTCCAAGCTGCTGTTTCCCATACTGTCACATAGTGCTTCCTCATTTGAACTTCTTATCTCTTCCTGCAAAGAGCCTTCAAGTACAAAAGCAGCAGTAAAGTTTCATTAAACTTATCACTGGACAGTTAGTCTCCCAGGAAAAAGAATGCACTACAGCTTTGTCTCTCAAAATAATGTGGCAAACGTCAAGGTAACAGCATTTTGTTCTTGAGGATGAAGAAAATCACAAAAAACCAGTTATACAGAATGAGAGGCCTTGGTTGTTACTGCAATTCATGTTATTTAATATATTGCTCATATGCCAGCAGTTCCGCTTTTATAAAAAAGCAAGGACAGTTTGTTGATTCATGATAACTCTAAAAGCTGCAAACTTCATGGTTAATGTGAATAAGCATCCGTTAAAAGGGAGCTAGGAAAACAAGCACTAACTCTTCAATTAAAGTTTTAAAGCATGTTTGAGCAATTCATTAACCAGCTGGCCTGGTTAAACCATGTTTTTCAGTTTTATTCACATCACAGTAGTTGGCTCTCTTTTATCACCAACTTGTTTTCCAAAAGAGCCGTGCTAAAAGAAAACTTGTGAACAAAATTATGGCCAATGAGAGCAGAACAAGACCAGCCCCAGAGAGACTGTGCTCATAGGCACTGACAGATTATTGCAGTCTGTGGTTGCCCAGATCAGGCCTGATGGGGAAGTGCAGGGCAGAGTCACACAAACAGCTCTAGACAAAGTCACACGGTTCAGCCAGGCTCATCAGCTGCTCCTGGCACCAGGTCTTCTTGCAAAAGGGTCAGCAGATGTGGCTCTGCAGCGATCATGAAGCTCCTGAGGTAACAGAGAGGGGGCTGGACCTGCAGTAGGCATAGTGCATAACCAAAAAGTCTACAAACAGAAGTTAACTAGGGAAGGGAACCAGTGGCTCCTATCCACATTTCCCCAGATGCTGAGTATTTTTCTTTGCTCCTCTAGCTGCCCAACATGAACTAGAACTGCAGAACACAGGTAGAGCCAAATCCCCAGAGATGCTCCACAATGCTCAATACTGCAGCTTCTGGACAAGTCAGTGTCCCTTCTGCTTCAGG
Organism: Tichodroma muraria; assembly: GCA_013390105.1. Taxonomy (NCBI): domain Eukaryota; kingdom Metazoa; phylum Chordata; class Aves; order Passeriformes; family Sittidae; genus Tichodroma; species Tichodroma muraria. The sequence goes on from WAAG01031187.1 coordinate 3,407, forward strand.
CAACAAGAGCTACCCTCTGCAAGGAGACCTTTGAGGTGCCCGAATTGCCAAGAGCTGGTGGAGAAGCCAGACAGTCACACCCTGCAGCTGTCTGCTTCATCACCCCCTGAAATCACGTCTCCGGGGCAAAATAAGCAGAAGCAGAAGGAAATATGTACTCATGCCTCAGCTGTTCCAGTTTGCTGAGGGTGTACACAAGAGATGGCTGAATTGACCTAGGAGCTCACGGCCAAGTTCCTTTTTTCTCCTTCCGACGCTCTTCCTTCCCCCTCCCCATACACTCCTTCCTCCCTCACCTTCACCCCAGCTGCAAGGAGCTTTAGCCCATGTCTTCCTCTCTCAAGAGCTCTCTCCCAGCCACCAAAACGGGAGAAGACTGGGTTTGGGGGGGTGGGTTAGTGAGTGTAGCTGCTGTAGGGCAAAGGACCAGTGGCTGCCATACACAGCACAAGGGAGGAAGATGCAGGAAGCATCCCTCCAGCTCAGCAGAAGTGAGGTGTTCCCTCATCGCGTTCGCGGAGCCCCCGGCTGCAGCCGCCCCCGGGCCCCGCGCTGCGCGGCGGCGCTGCCTGGCCCGGCCCNGCCTCTCCGCACGTCCTCGACCCGCGAAGGAGCCCCTGCCCGCAGCGCCCTCCCCGGCACACACCGCCAGGCTGGAAAGGCGAAGTCTGCTCAACAAACGGGTAAAAAAGCCCCAAACGCCCCTGGGGTTCCCCTCGCAGTCCTTCCTGACAGTGTCATCAAGCTGATGCTCAAAGCAGAGCCCAGGCCACCAAACGCTAACAGCGAACCTACGTAAATCAGAGCTGGACCTTCAAGCCAGACTGACTCAAATTCAGGTAAAACGTCACAACTGCAGACCTTCAAATAAGAAATTGTTCACTACGATCGTGATGAAATGCTGGAACAGGTTGCCCATAGAGCTGGTAGCTGCCCCGACCCTGGAAAGATTCTAGGTCAGACTGGATGGGGCTCTGAGCAACCTGATGAGTTGAAGATGCCCCTGCTCATTGCAGGGACATTGGACTAAATGGCCTCTAAATGTCCCTTCCACCCCAAATTCTATGATTCTAAGAAATGTCACCAATTAAAATAGTCTTCTCTCAACTGACAAGAGGACAGATAGCCATTTATCTTGAGTTCACTGCAATATTTAAACATAACTTTTTCAAAAGGGCTACTGCTACACCTGAGCCAGGCCTGGAGCAATGCCCTAGGATGAACCACACTGCTCAGTTGAGAGCCTCTTGCTAGGAAGTGATGGGAAACACCAGCTTCACTGCTAGACCCGCTCTCCTCACCGCATGTCCTCTCCTGGGGCCAGAGGCAGTGGCAGAGCTGACTGGAGAAGGAGCAGACTGCCAGGACCCAAGTGCCAGCCACAAGCAGATGGCACTCCTGGCACTTCAGGACTGGAGCTGCAGCAGCCGATTAGAGGAAGTATTTGATGTTAGGAGCTGTCAAAAACTTCCCCTCCTCTAAAATGCTTATGAATAACAGGAGAAAGACTTGACCTTTCCACAAGAGCACTGCTGTGAAGAAGTACGACAATATCCCTGCCATTCTGCCCAGCCTCCTCCTTCGCCGTGCCCATGACAGGGGAAGACAAACAGGATGGCTACATAATGCCCAGCACAACTGAATGGTTCTTGCAGCTGCATCCTGATGCGCAGGGAGATGCACACACCCTGTTGCATGGACAGCACAGCCATGGGCCAAACTGACACAATCAAAGGTATGTCAGGGCATGAGTCCCATTTCAGGATCTCTGACTTCAACTACATCACTGTACCTGTCTCCTTTCTGACACAAGAGCACACTGGAGGAGGAAATGCTGCTTTAGAGAAAAAAGTGATTTTAATTCCGGGGTAGGGCTATCATAACCCTTCTATTTCACTTACAGAGACTACAGATGCACTAAAATACTATCAAAATAGATTTGCCATCCATGGATACAACTCTCTTCCTAGGTTTCAGTAGAGAAGCATGCACCAGCTGGTACATTTCCAATCTTCTTCAAGTGCTTTGTTGCTTTAACAAGTCCTCTCTGTTATCCTCCTCTGGCAGAAAAATGACTCTCAGGCTTTTTCAGAAATAAATACAGAGTCACTTCAAAATAATCTAGGTCGACCTTTCTGTATAGTCAATGCACAGCATTTCCAAAATAAGATCTGTTTATCTCTGCAAGCACATACTAAAACACGATAAGGTATTTTAATAATCCTCCAAATGGCCCGGCCTATGGTCATTTGAATTCTCTTTCATGAGCACCACTCTTTTCATTTCTCTTCATGAAATTTCAGCTCCTTGATTGTGGAGCCTCTTTTCAGACTGCCAAGATCCTTTTTAATTCATCTCCTGTATCCCTAAAGGTTCCTCCAAGTCAAGGACATCCACAAGCTTTGTAAGCCAACTTTTCAGCTGTACCATCCAAGTCACTGATCAAGTTATTAAATGAAAGTGGTAAAGGAGAGAATTCCTGCAAGATGCAGGTTCTGTTTAGGGAGTTCCTGTTGGTGGCTCTGTCTCAAAACACCGATTCCTGTCCAAATGCTTCTTTTCACACAGCTGCACACCTCCCTTCCAGCAATTTCACCTAGACTGTTATTTCCAAACTACAATATGCTTCTCTTGAAACTAAGCCCTGAGTCCAAAGTAATATGCTTTGCAAGGGGATGACGAAGGAACAGGAGGAGGTATCAACAGCACTTATGTGAGTGGTCCACAACAATTAAGAGTGGCAAGAGCAGACAAGTGGATACACATAAGAGAATTTGCAAGGCTTGCGCTCCAACAAAGTCAATCACCCTTACTTGAATTCCAAAGCCTCTTTCTCTTGTTTGCTTATGAAATTTTGTGTGAGACAGCATCAGCAGATACACCTAATTTATTTCCTCCTTTCTGTTTATAAGGCATGCTCATCTGCCTTATAAAAATAGAAAGACCTGGAAAATTGTCTGCTTTGAAATGATCTGCTCTTAGAAATCCATGTGGCTCTTTTAATACTGTATTATTCAGTAAGTGCTTATATATTGACTGTTAGTTGCACTCATGACTTGCTAGGGGTTCAAAGTTAGGCTGACTGAGCTTTAATTTCCAGTATTCTGTTTTTGCCACCATTTTCAAATATAATGACTGTGGTCAATCTTCTGGATGTCTTCTGGGGCCTCTTACATGAGCTCTGAAAAAGCATCCCTAATAGGCCTAACAGCAGTCTCTGAATCATCCAGTACTACTGCTGGCACAATGTGCACAGTATTAAGCCAAACTATTAGAAAAATTGTATCACACTATGTTTGACATTAATGTTATGAAAGGTATTCTTCCTCACCATTACTAATGTATATTATTATCTTTAAGGATTAAACAGGAACAGTGGCAGCCAAGGGAAAATAAACAACAAGCAACCAGGAAGGTTAAGCCTGTGGAACAGTACAAAAGGACCAAAAAGATAAATCTCTTGAGATAAATTCTTTACACATTTCAGCCTGGATCTGGCTCCATTCAGCTCCAGGGTTTCATTAATGTTCTGCCTTTTCCCTGGGGTTATGTGAAAGAGGAAATGAGATAACGCCCAATCCGTCCTTGTTACAGTGCTCCAGCCCTTTGAACAGCACTCAGCAGTCACACTGACTAACACCATCGGTAGCTGCTTTCCTCCCAAACTCTCTGGCAGGGGCCCAGGGATCTCCCCTCCCAGGCATGCTGCCACCAACCCGAGGCCAGCTGGCCACCGCCGGCCACCCCGCTTCCCTTCTGTCGCACCTCCCTTCTGCTACTCACTGTTTCACCCATCAGGAGTATAAATGACTCCTTTCCCTCTCTCCTCCCAACGATACTAAGTAACTTGTGCTTGGCATTGTCTCACCAGGGCATTGCAAGGGCTTGCCCCACTCCCCAGCCTTCTCAAAATGCAAGGCAGTGGCTTGGCTTGCGAAGGAAACCCTGCATCCACAGCACCAGCAGCCATTAACTCTGTCCTTGAATCTCAGAGCCAACTCAGGATTCTCTGGATGAAGGATCAGCCGAGGTAATGTCTGTCTGGACTTGCCCACCTGGCCAGGGCTGGACCACAGGGCAGAAGAGAGAGTTGGGGCATAAATGCCTGCCCCAACCTGAGTGAAAATGCACTACAAAGACTGGGTTTCATTCAAGCACGGTTTGTTCAATGCTCAGACTAAGAACTGCACAGAATGATGTTATCTGTGGCAATCCTCCATACAGCTATGAACTTCTGGATTACTGATCAATTGTAGCACTAAAAACAAGTTCATAAAGAAGTTTTACATTTAAGAACACTATTAGAGGAATAAATGTAGGCATCAGCAGAGGGAAAAACAAGTTATTACATACCAGACAAGTGAAGATGAGCTCAGTGAAACAACTTAATTGTTTGGAGGGGAATACAGTGAGTCACCTTTTAAAATTTCAAGTGTTCCCAGTACAATCTCTCACAAGACTCCAAAGTACTTCACAGACTCAGAAGGAGAATGCAGGCTCTCCAATTCAAAATCTCTACCTATGAATAAGTGTTTTGGTTATTGGACATCCTTCACATTATTAGCTGGGTCCCAGTTTGAAGAAATCTGTGTTCCAACATGAAACTGCCTTCAAGATTTTTTATTACATACTGGTTGGCCTATTTGCTTATTTCTCAAGAAACAGATATTATTACCACATATGTGTGGTGGTACTGACAACTTCTGTGCTCACCATTCGCCCTCCCACCTCACCCACCATGGTGCTCTTCTCTCCTGCCCTTCTCCCACCCTACTCTGGGAGACAGAGAAAATGAACAGTGTAAAGACTTGTATAAGAATTCATCTACTTCAAGCAGAAGGATTTTATAAGCAACTAGAAACGTACACAACATTTCTTTCCAAAGGTCATAATAGCCTAAAGTACTTCTATTCAGACAGCCCTTCATAGTCCACTTGTCTGTCTTTGTGTATCACTGCAGTAAACCACAGGAACTACTCCACCCCTTTAGGTCAAGAGCAGTGAGGTCACGGATCTGCAGAAATTACCCTTGTGATATCATCCAGCTCCCCTTCTGTCACCCAGAGGGATTGCCAGTCCCTGCACACCCTCCCTCCTTCCTCAGCACTCTCCTCTTCCCTCACAAGTGGCTTATCCAGGGACTTTCCATACGGGTGCCTTTCCAGGAGCACAACAGGAAGATGTAGCGTTGTGTGCAGCAACACAGAGGCACAAGTGTGCGCTCCCTGTTGTAAGGAGCAAAAAGATACCATTCAGAAGATAAAACCAAAACAACTTACCTGTAATTATTCTCCATAAAAATCTTGTCTTTGATGTTACGAACATAAACTTTGGCGTAACTACTACCCAGAACTGTGAAGAATGCCAGTTTGTAGGAAGGCAATGCCCATATTGTACGTATTTTAAAGCTCTTGCTATTAATTCTGCTTTATGTGACAGTAGCTATGCAATAACCTTCCAAGCTGACACCAGCATCTTATTCTTTTTTTTTCCCTGAAAAATAGGGACACTCTACAGCAAAGCAGTGAAGTCTTATCTGCAAGACAAACTAAGGTACTACTCCATTCTGCTCACTGTAACAAAACCAAGGATAAAGGGGAAACAAGAATACTTTTATTATAAATCACATTCAATCACCCTACTGCTTAGTACTGAATAATAAATTATAACGAATTAATTTAACATCAACACTTTTTTTGTTTGCAATTCTACCTGTGGAATATTAGACATGTTGTAATTTCAGAATTGTATTCCTCCTGCAGCTTTACCTGATTTTGCTTATTTTAGGTAGGAAGAAGGGGGTGTCAAGGCAGTCTGTCATTCCCCAGATGACTAACTGGTTTACCTATCAGTCCTCCACTGGCCACTTCCCTCTGCTATGTACAGATCTGACTCTACAGTGTTCAAGCATTTCATGGTCCTTACGCTATTTGTCCTCAAGCACTTCTGTAAGACAAGGTGGTGTGGAACTCAGCTGGCCGCTCTGGAGCTTGGACAGAGGCAACACCATTTATCAAAAATCTGGGAGCAGTAGACAGTGCACCACAGGGGACCAAATCCTGCTCTGGACTTGCATCCTCACCTCAGACCACATAAAGTCTGGAGATACACTCTAGCAGAAAGGCTGCTTAGTTAAAAATGAAGAGAAAAGAAATAGAGCAGTTTAACTTGAGAAAAAGGGAGGGAATTCAGGGCTCTCAAGCAAAGCCCTCATTAGCAGCACAGTCCCATCTCAGCTTTGGATTTGCAGCCTGTTTGCTGGCTGGGCTGAGGATCTCTGGCATTTAAGAGCCAGATCTGAAAGCACTGGCTGGGGACACAGCTAGACAAAGTATGTCCATCTGTCTGTCTGTCCCACTCCTTTTCCTGAGTTTTTTGCACTAGGCAGTGGGAAGAGGGGGTATCACTTCCCTTGCACCAGCGGCCCACTTGATGCTCCTGTGGGCAAATCCATGTTCATAACTCCACACGGGGTGATGTTGCAGATTCACCTGAAGATTGTTCATCTGCCATGGGGAGCAAGATCATGCTCCTGCAGCCCACCAGAGGCCATCCTCCAAAGCACCTTGGCAGGCTCCTGCATTTTCATTTTTTGGAGAGGGCAGGGAAGCATTTCTCTAAGAGAAAAGGAGCGGCAGGACAGAAGGAATCCAGGCCCGGAGGCACAGTGGGGTGGATCAGTGGGAACACTGCTCGAATCACCTCATCTCCACATTTGCTGCACCCTGCCAGCCCTGACAATTATGGCACCACACTTGCTAGCCCTTGGCCTCAGTCACCCCACTGGCGGGCAGTGCCCCCTTCTCCTTTCCTTCCCTTAACCGTTCTCAGTAAATGGAGCATTAGAAAAAGGCATTTCACTTTAGGAGAAGAAAACAGCTCTTTTGCCTGCACTGGGAAACCAGCCAGCTCCCATTCAAATCAAAGGGAAGGGATCACGTGGATGCATTTCAATTAATTGCACTGGTGGGGCAGGCTGCAAACAGGCTTCTCTTTCAGCCAGACCCCTTCATTTATGTCTTCTGTTGGGGAGGTGGTGGTGTATTCAGCCAAATTACCTGGGGGATTCATCTAATTACAGAGTGTCTGAAAGCTGGGAGGAGGCTGTGTTTGCAGAGGGCTGAATTCAGCAGGGCCATAATCTGGTGGCAAATACGGGAAAAAAAGAAAACTGATTTTCCATCTGCTAGAGCTGTGGTCTCCAAACTATTTTGATAGAATACTTCTATCAGTAAAAAAAATTGAAGTTCATATCCCCAGTGTACGTTAATTTATTTATTTATAAATTATGTGCATGCAGTTCCAACATCACACAAGGAGACTGCAGGGGTTGAAGAGCTGGTTACAGCAACTGTCATCTGCTCACTGGTATTGGCCCATCACAGGCTCTTATGCCAGTACCACCATCAAATATTTCAGGGCAACTTTCAGGTAGAATCAGTCTCACAAAAGAAAAAGAATACAAAAGGAAACGTAACCAAAAGAAAAACAGCACAAGGCTTCTTGGGAGCAAGAGTGTGTGGTATTTCTCAAGAAATTTTTGCCCTTGAAAGTAATTTTTAAAGCCTCTGTGGACACACACCCTTCATGAAAGAATGCAAGGAAGGAACATTCACAGAGATTCTAAAGGCAACCTAAATATGGGTCACATTTGTGTTATGCATATAAACACCATGTTCAGATAAATAATTACTATCATGGGTTACCCTTAATAACCAGATAAAAACAGAGGTCTGAAGTCAGTACTAACCTGCAGTGGGTTTTTGGCACATCATTCATGCTTCCTCTGACAACAGGCATTTGTTCCCATTTCAATTTCTATTTACTTCTAACTGCTATAAAAATAGCAAGTCATCAAGTAATGAAGCACATCAAATATTCAGCATATAAATAAGTAAAAAGATCAACAACATCAGGTGTGAGGTAAGGTACAGGTCAATTTTATTTGTGTGGAAAATAGGGCAAAATCAGAACAAGAGCAGTAACAGAACTAATACTACAATTATATGCTTATTTTTTCCCTTAATAATTCCCTTATGGTAAGTTACATGCTTTTATCAATAATAGATGAGGGAAATATAAGTCCTATAAAGACATGGGCTTTAACCTGAAACTTCCATAGGCACTCAAAACTTAAGAACTGATTTGAAAATAGTGCTACCGTACAGCTCGAAAAAGCCTGATGCACATCTTTCAGAATAACCCTCACCACCCTAATTTGAGCATAAGACAACAGAAGAAATGGAAATCCCTAGATATTGTGTCTGACAAAATGTAAAAGTGAATATTGTGTACTAGATACTCCAAAAGAAAGAAGTTACTTGCAAAATTGACTTTCCTGCTTTCTAAGTAATACAGATCTGCAAGGATGCCAAGCTATTTTGAACACAGCCCCTAACAGAATTCATTCAGGATAGCAAAAAAGTGCCATCCTAAACTATATTTTACTGCCATTTTTAGATCATGGTAATGCCAGTAACATACAATTACTAATACTGATGCGTTAAGAGAGTACCAAATCAAATTTTAAGAAATTTGCTTGTCTATCAGACTCCTTTTTTGGTAGCTCTGATCTGCTACTGAAAAACGAGGCATCAGTCCAACATAAAGAATAAGCCTGAGGGGAAAAAAAGTCTTTGAGTATTACTCAAAAAAAATCCAGTAGTTCTTTTGACAGAAGGAAAAAGAGGAAGAAAGGCATTTTCATCTGAATGCATATATGAAAAAACAACTTCGGTTTCTTCAGATTCAGGGTGAGGGGAAATGCAGAGGAAGTTTTAATTTGAAAAAAAAAAACCAACAAACTGTCCAAGACAACCACACTCAGCAGCCAGGAGCTCAGACATAGGAGTCCAGCTCCTCACATTCCCACAGCATCTCCTGTGTGCCCTGCTCCCTGCCTTACCCTAGAGACCACCCCATCACTGCCGTGCTGTGAAATGTCAGCAGGGACAATTGGGAGCAAAGCAGAGGTTTTTTGTCATTTTTAGTTCCCCCATGACTGTGAACATGCAACGCAGGAAGAGACAGTTGGCCAGACCGGGGCCAAAGAAACACACTAATTAATGCTGGTGTCTGCAACAACTAGAGATTTAAAACACCAGAATTTCCACCCGAACATGAGGAAGAACTTCTTTATACTGAGGGTCGCAGAGCACTGGAACAGGCTACCCAAGGAGGTTGTGGAATTTCCCTCTAAGGAGACATTCAAACCTCACCTGGACACATTCCTGTGTCACCTGCTCTTGCTGATCCTGCCTTGGTAGGGGGGATGGACAAAATTATCTCCAGAGGTCCCCTCCCACCTTAAGAATTCCATATTCTGTGATTTATGGGACACATTTATTAGTAATTTTTGAGCTTCAAAATAAGGTGGGGGGAGGCCAGTTGCAGAAATGTGAAAAGACACTACCCATACTTAAAATGAAACAAAAAGAGAAAACCAACAACAAAAAAAATAAGGGTGAAAACAAGAATTCAGTAGAAGATGTGATGTCAGGCATGTAGTCTAATTTCAAATCTGATCTTTCCGGTTGGGTCTCTGGCTGTTCTTCTGTGCCATTTGAAGTTACTTAAAACTCCTTGTAGTCATTGCAGATGAAGCAGTTCAGATGGGATTTGCAGGGAATCTTCTTCCCGCAGCAGGAAGTGGAGACAAAGGCAGCAAAAGGCAGAGGCAGATTGGGCAGAAAAAGCTGATGCAGTAAGAGAGGACTTCAGATGATGGACGGTGGGAGGGAGGGGAAGGCAATTACCATAATTGGTATTTTGGAAGCCACAGTCCATAATGGGAAACAATAAAGTTTCATCCTGTAAAGTCCAACATCCCACCAAGTCCCAATATGTTCCAGATTTATTAGTGGTTAAGAGTAGATGCTTAAAAGAAAGCACAGGAATTCCAGTAAATGAATTCAAGACAGTAATAAAGCCAGAGAAGATGACATACACCAGTATTATATGAAACACAATATGTGAAATGAAAGTGAGACTCAGGGGAGCACCTTCAAAAAAAGTGGTTGGGGAAATGTTTCTGAACTTCTGCTGACATGAATGAGAATAGCTTCAGATGCTTGGTGGTTCCCAAAATAGGAGTTGTAGCCCAGTGCCTTCTCTTCTTGAGCTCATTACAGAAAAACAGCTTTTTATTTAAACAAACCTGAACTATTCTGTACCTAAAACATGAAATTAAATCAGATTTTCTCAAAAAAATGCTCCAAGTGGCCCAAAATTCCTTTAAATTCTGCTTTTTCCATGTCCATGACTTTCAGCCTATAAATGTCAAAAGATATTAAAAACAAAATTAGAAACTAAATCAGCCCTCAGCTTTAATCACCAGTGTCAGGAACCATGGAACAGCAACTATATACTGGAAGAGGCAAAAGAGAAGAAAGAAAAATGAAGATAAAATTTCCTTGTTGTCAGAAGAGCCATAGGATTTCCCACTGAATTCCTTTCAGCTAGGGAGATTTTAATAAATCTTTTCTTTGTATTTGGATAAAGTACAATACAAATGCATAGTTTTATTAAATTTTAAGGGATTAAGATAGGCCAACCACGCCAAATGGCACACACCTCCCCAAAGGGAGGGATAAATGTTACTTGGGGGGGGACTGTGCTATGCTGCCATCATCTTCCAGACAGGAGCTGGAAGGGAACACCCTGCTTCTGGGTTCGGAGCAACAGCCTCTCCTCAGGGAGGAGGTTGCTTTTTCTTCAAGCCAATCATTAATGTATGCTTGGACTGCTCAAAGGAACCTTCCCAAACACAGAATAATCAGTCCAATCAACCTGGAAGTGAGAGTATAAAAACAAAGGTTTCGTAAACCAGATACCACTAAGGAACAACACGGGCAGTTTTTCCCTCATAAGGCAGGAGATGAAATGCCAGTTCAAGAGTACTTCATTGCTGACGTTCTTAAGAGCAATACGTTTTGGAAAGCAAAGGCTTCTTTTGTTTTGGCTGCTGGTTTTGTGTGTTTGTTTTTAAGCTCTCTTTTTCCCAAACAAACAACAAAATCTGTATACCATTCCTGGCTTGCTCTCTGACCTTCAGCAAGTTGCCATTTCCTAGAAATCAGAGTTCAAAGACACAGTTTACACACTGCCTGTTTCACAGCTTCTTGTGTGGGCTCAAACATGCTGCAGCAGGATGATGCTGAGTACTAGTCCACTAGACACGTTCCTATCCTGACCAGATATTTTAAAAAAAATTATGGCAGGTAACTGTCCTGCTGTAAAACATACCACCATGAAGTTCGTTAGTCTTCCAACAGCTGGCATAAATTCTGTGCTGTGTGCGCTGCCCAGCTAAACACAGACATCATTTGTGCCCGTGCCTGACCTTGTTTGTCCCACCAAGTGGCATCATACAGAAGTGTAAGCCCAGCTCTAAGCTGCAGTTAAACAGTGTGCACTTAACAGTGTGCCCCTGAAAACTCCATCATTTTTATCTTTCAGAAAGTGGGATAGGAATCAGAGTTCCTTATAGCCCAAATAAAATCTGCCAGTACTGTTAACTGGAATAGAACATCTAAAAATGCTAGCCCCTTCTAAAAATCCCACTGCAGCAGAGGTGTCCTTGTAGTAAGCCATTTTACTGGCTTTTAGCAATCGTTGTAATTAAAGCACTCCCTCTTCCACCCCCTTGACTTTGGGATGCTACAATGGGAATGCTGTAGTGTGAAAGCAAAAGTTGTCCAATCATCTGTTTAATATCTCATTTACTTGATACTTCAAGGGCAGCAAATCTGTTCTAACATTGCCTTGCAACTATCCTCTTCAGAAACTGGCTTTTTCACAAGCATTTATAAAGGAGATAATAAAAGGTAGCTCTGAGCAGCCCAACCAAGTGCTCAGCACTCAGCAGAAATCACCAGCATAAATTAATAAGAAATGCAAAAAAACCCCAAACAAACAACACTCACAGAGACTTAATGATAAATCATTAGTTATCCAAAATCAAATCTAGTTCATAGGGAAGAGGGGGGTGATACCAAATTAACAGAAATAACTGTTCTTAACATTAAACCCCAATGTGCTGTTCTTAATGTCACTGAAGAATACTTGTATAACGCCGACTAAGGCAATAAGCATTGAGCAAGCAAATAAAATCTTAGAAACACCCTTAGAAACTGCAGAGACTTAGATATTGTGTTATATTAACTCTCCTTCTTTAACGTCTTCAGTACTGAACTGCCTGGCCATAGGCAGTTCAGAGCCCCACAGCTTGTGGGATGCATCATAAGTTCTTAAAATCTTCTTGACCAAGCTGATGCATAAATGTCAACTTCTCTGCTGCTCTTTTATTCACATGTATCATTCACTAACCACTGTTACAAGGCAGAGTACGTCTCCCCTGCTCTCTCTTGAATGGGTGCTCCTGCTTTGTCAAAGTTTAACTAGTGCAGAACACCAACAGCCTTGGAGCTGACCCATGTGTCCCGAAGAGATCCCCTGACCTCACCTCTGCCAGAGGCAGAGCCTGGCTCTCAAGCAGGTCACCAGGAGCCCCACAACCCACAGTTCCAGGGACACCAACCCCACTCCAACCCCCACCCACTTGCAGCAGTAATTCCACTGCCAACCCAGAGCCCAGCTCCCCTTCATGCAGGCAACTCATTTGCTGTAAAATTCACACCTCAGAGGGGTGTGACTGAGGAATCACAAAAACCCCAGTGAACAGGAAACTTCTCCTTGCTTATCCACCCATAACCACTTTGTTTGCACCAAAGAAGAACATGCAGGCCACCACCAAGTGGCTACTGGGCTAAATATGTAAATTAAATGATACCGGTTAGCAGTACACTGGGTTAATACACAACTTCTTCACACTCCACTGCATAAGGCTGAAACCAAACTGTCATTTGGGCTCTGACCCTATGAGCAAGCAGACCTGTGGTGACCATGACTCACTCTGCTTTTCCGATTTTTGTTTTCTTTCACACATTTACATTTGCATGGCCATTTGCCCAACTATACGAACCCAAGTGCAGCGAAAAAAAGGCATCGCAGAGATCTGTTGAAAAATGCTGTAAGTAAAACTACAGGGCCATATATGTTATATATATGTTTTATATATATATATGTTTTTAATATATATAAATTATCATTTTCAAATTAGATTCAGGTAATTTGTATTTAAAAAAAAGTTGAAACATCCTTACAAAAACAAGATATAAAGTATACAAAACATACTTTGCTAAGTATCAAATCCAGTATATGACAACTTCAGCTGAAGGCATTTATCTATAGGCACAGGGATGTGACACATGGGCCACGCATGCTGGACCCATCTGTCTAATAATCAGCTGCTCTTCTTTATATCTCTTTTTGAGAAATCGGAGATTAGGAAAATATCCTCATCTTACGAGGCTGACCTTATTGCACCATCCATACAGAGCTAGTTCAGAACAGTGATGGTTTTGTCCCTGCACCTCAGACAAAGCAGCTAGGGTTTCAAAGCTGACAGAATTAGTTTCCAAGTATTAGCAGGTATTTTGTCTTATTTGGCCATTGATGTTCCACTTACCGACCCTTAAGACTAAATCAAGCCCCACTAAAGAGGGCAGTGGAATTTCAATTGGCTTTGAGGAAAACTGGTTAAGACTTGCTGTCTTAACTGTATTATTTTACCACACTAACCTCTAGAATTTGCACATTATCAGAAACATTAAACAGTGAGAGGTCAAACCTATGGTCGTTTCTTTGTCCCTAACAACATGCTGAAGATAATCAAACTGGTGCAGAATTCTCCATTTATATGCATACAGTCTTGAGGAATTGTCACAAAGTTTCATTAATCTATTTCTACTGAAGTTAATAACACACCCCTGCAGATTTGAAAAGAGCTTGATTGTGAGTAAGGGGTCATGCGGGCAGTAACTATGCAAAGAGCTCTAGTGAAGCAGTAGCACCATGGCCAGCTAGCTAGAACTGAGCTCAGTTTGGCTCTTCATAACACTACTGAATAAGCCAACAATCCCTGACTTCAGCAGTTTCCTCTCTTCTCCCCCTGTACGTAAGTTATGAGTGCAGTTGCTTCACAGCACAGCATCATGCCTCTGTGATGAAGAGAAAGCCACTGTTGCAGTGCAGGTTGATGAAGAACTGAAGATGTGTGTCCTCTGCAAAAGCACGCGGTTTTTTAGCACAGAAAATGCGTTATTTACAGAACCAAAGAAACAGGATACACCTTAGCTATTAGGAAATCAAATATCGTAGTATGCCACGATAAGGTAATAAAAAAAAATGATAGGTACATAAGAAAAAAATTCTTCTGGTGCTAAGAAAAGACAGGAGAAGCAGAATTACCACCTGGTGAGGTGGCCAGGAGGGCTCCCACACCCATATCACTATGCAGGCTGCCAACTATTGCCCTGTGTTTGGATGCTCCCAGATGCTGCTACTTGTTCCCCTCAACTCTTTTGTTAACTTAAACGGAGCAAACTTTGCATGTCAGCGCAGGAAGCCCATGAGGATAGACGTGGCAGGAAGGTCTGTAACCCTTACACCATCCAGCAACCATCTGGGACTCCTCCCCCGGCTGAGCTGTGCCATGCCACACCACTTCTCCTCCGGTACGCAGCATCCTGACGAGCCACATCACAATCTGCTGAGGCTTTAAAATCTTAATTCCTGATGGTGCGTTTCTTGCCTTGGAAGAAGGACTTCAGAGGGGGCACCCTGTGTTTATTTATATGCCTGACCAGGCAATTGCTAATAATAATTCAGAGACAACACTCTATTGCAACACCTGCTTGTACACAATGAACAGAGTTAAGGAAAAATTTATGGCAAAATCACTTTAAAAAAACAACTGTATTTTCTCCTGCCACTCTTCCTACCTGTGTGGTTGGTTTAAATATTCTATGTGTCAGATACATGTATGTTACAAAAAAGCTTATAAAGAGAACACAGAACACAGATGCACTCAACCCTCACATAAGCCACAAACTGTGGGGGTGAACCCAGGTCCTGCTAACTAAAACTGTGTTTTGCACTTGAGTTCTTGGCTTCAAGGAAATTAAAATTTAAACTCATAACTTGACCTGAGTGAACTCAGGAACTCAACTTAAGGGCTCTGCATGAGCAGGACTGTATTGTCTTCAGACTAAATGAATTAATTTGATTATTTTTATTTAGATACATTCCACTATCAATTTCTGAAAAGCAAGTATGTCCTTTTTAAACTTTTTTAATGTTCATTTTAAGACAAGAATACTTTAAACAAATATAATCTCCTTGTCCCCCCTCATTTCTCTTAATATCATAAGGAAAAAAGAATAAGAAAAAGTTTTCAGTAAATGCAATTCTGTTAATTCCCTTGTAACACTTCCACTCAACCACCAATTCAGCACCAAAACACGAAATATTGGGTACTGACAGCATCAATGCTTTTGCCTTATTAAACTTAAAATCAACATGAACATTATACCATGAGATTTCTGTGGCATAAAGAAAAGCTTTTTTTTAACTATGGATTTCTTTACAATTAGTTCAGGTAGATCCTGCCTTCCCTGCATCTCAAAGAACATTACTATTTAAACCATGAACACAGAGCCCATATATTATTCTTTCCAAGTTTGAAAAACCTTTTGACTTGGAACTAAGGCCTTGCTCATTTTGTATTTGCTTTCATGACAAAGGATTAATGATAGGTTAAAAAACCTGGAGTCAGCAGCTTTTCTCTATATTCCCCTCCCACTGCATCAGGAACAACTAGAAAATACCTGGCAATGCAAACCAAGGAAGGAACATTACTCAATGCATAAGAGAAAAATCCTCTACTTGACATTTGTACCATTAACACCCTTCATGCCTACACATGCTGGACACTAGAAGACAGCTTTCAGTGGTGCAGCTCCTCCTCTGTGAGAAGAGAACCCTTCCTCCCACAGAAAACCTCCCATACCACATTACCACCACCTCAGCCACCCTAGTGATGGCTGTGATGGCTACAGCTGGGCACACAGCGACTGAGATCCCAGCATCTGTCCCACCCCACCCATCCCATACCTTCTGTGAACTCTGGTGCTTGTTTTTGTACATGCATGGAAGAAACAATGCTGCACATTTTTAACTGTGTGCTATTGGACTTAACACAAAATCCATGATTGAAATCAAGCCACTACACAGCAAAACATTACCAATATCTATCAGGTAAAAATTATTAGACCACTTTTACCTCAGATGACACAAAATACTCATTATGTAATCCTGCCTTCACTGGGAATCTGTCCTGCCTGAAACTGCACTGAAAAGACATCAGTATCACACAATGACATTAAACTTCTTGAATGCCTCTTTCAGGTACAAGTTCACAAAGATATTCATAAATTAATAAATTAATAAATAGCCCAAAGTGAGCAGAAAGATTTCTCATGAAACCTGAGCAGCAATGCAATATTACTGTTCCTGGATCCTTTGCCATTTTATCATGCACTAGTAATTCTCCCAAGGGTGATGTCAAGGATCCTCTTAACTGTACTGTTTTCCCAGCTCTGCATGGTGATGATAAAAATATTGATTTTCACATTTGTGACTCAGATGCAATTTGACACAAGAAGTCCAAATTATTTCCCCCTTGCAGTGCATCAGCAATCACAAGCACAGAGAGCTTCACTCACATCAAAATGAAGCAGCCTTGTTAATATATGACACTGAAAACAGTGCTTCATTTGCTCTGTACTTTTCAAAATGAAGGCCTGGTCCAGCAGCAGATTTTAATGCAGGCTGTGGAGGGAATAATAGAATGGTTTGGGTTGGAAGAGAGGTCTGCCTTGGGCAGGGACATCTTCACCTCCATCGGATGTGTCTGAAGAGCAGCAGCTGCAGGGTGAGATTTGCCTCGGGTATGAGCTGACACCAAGGAGCATCCCACCTTTCCTTGAGAACCCTGACACATCAAACACCCCACCAGCCCCGAAAACCCTTGGATCCTCTCCAGGTCCTGCTGGAGCAAAGTTTGATAATTCCTATCCTGCACGTAACAGTAAGTAACAGTAAAATGTGGCTTTTAGTCTTAGACAAAGTTTGGAAATTTTGACCTTCAGGCTTACACCATGTGTAGCCACCAGCAACATTCCAGCCCTCCTCCCTTACTTCATCTGATTATAAAGCTATGGCACAACTCATCTCTCCACCACCCAAAGCTAAACCCCACATGGTGACCGGACAGCCCTGTGCCAGTGCCTGAAGACACCCAGCTTCCAGAATGGCATTAAATGAGGCTGTATGAAGCCATTTCAGAAGGGACATCACATGAGCAGGATGCCCATGGAGAAGGGGAGCATTTTCACTTTGAAAAGAGAGAAATCGTAATTGTGAGAGAATTCAACAGAGGGGAATTCATCCCAGGGCTGTGATCACTTCAGTTTCTGCCCCCCTCCCTGGCCCCAGACTGTCCTGGCTCTGTGAGTTTCTTCTATTTCTTTTTTTTTCAATGCGAACCTGAAACAGTTCTTCAGTGTTTGAATGAGCAGGAAATCAGCCAAAAGAATAAGACCCACTGGCCTTTGGATTATTTCAAACAATTAACAATAAACTGCTATTCTCTGATATAATTACAGAAATCACACTTCTTTGATGCACAACAGCAAATGAGCCCACTAAACGGGCAAAAAGAGGTAATTTTTTTTCTGGGAGATAAGTACTTTTCTAAATAACACCTACCCTGAAGATCATATTTATACAACTATTTCAACAAACAAGACTTTTGAAAGTCCGCTATAATCTACTAACAAGAAAAGATCAAAGAAACTAACAGGAAGGCCAGGATGCAATCAAAATATTTGATTAGTGAGTGGTTTTGTATCCAAGCCATAAACTCAAGGGCATTTCAGTGGAAGCTGTGGGAGGAGAAGCTGCTGTGAACACCTGGAGATTATGTGGTCAGGACAGATGGAGCCCCTTAGGGGAATCCTCACACCCCACTGCCATCCTTGCATCCCTCCCTGCACAGGACACCACCAGCTCCCACCATCCTCAGCTTCCCATCATTTTCAGTGCAGCTGTGTTAAACAACCAAGGGTGGAAATTTTACTCGTTCTCCTAAATCCCACCACCTCCCCCGCTAAAGTTAAATATTTGGCCTTTGCTTAAACTAAATGGATTTTTGTTTTTCCTTTCAGAGCAGTCTCACGATCTCCGTGTGACCCCAGTGGGAGGACACAGGGAGGCAGGGAGACCCCACCATGCACTCAGAGCACTGCTAGAGCCCAGTGAGTGTCAGCCCATTCAGTAGCAGAGATGGGTGTAATAAGCTTTTAAATACTTCCTTTCCCCTTTTTAAAAAAAGAAAAAAGAACAAGGGAAAAGCTACTGGTATTTTCTGATTTTCCTCCTCACACTTTTTTTTTTAAATACATACTTAGCAAACATTAAATAACTACATGTTTGGATGCAACTCAAGGTAAACAATAGCTTTGATAGTTTAATTTTTTGAAAAAATATAGCAAATTCTCACTTTCTTGAAAAGCTTTACTTTTATCTATTTGTATAGTCCCTAGCTTATCAGCACATTTCCCTTTGCTTTTCTGAGAGCAATATACATGTCCTTGTAACCAGAGAAGTATGGGAAATTGGATGGGAAACATCCAACTGTGTATAAACACTTAAAGCTCAGAAACTCTAATACAAAACAAGTACCTCTGAAACAAACATCTCCAGATGTTTTAACATATTTTTATATATAGATAGATTATATATATAAGATGTGACTCAGGCACGGAAAGCCAAAAGAATGTTCTCATTTCCTGAGACTAGCTAACAAAAAGGAAAAAAATGTGAACAAAAGAACAAAGATTCGAAAGTCAGCTTTTTCTTAACAGCGGCAGCTTTAAAATGCTCCACTGCAAATTCTTTTTCATATAATCAGAATATTGCCTCTCTCTTGCAACTGCATAGACTCATAAAAGGAAATGCAGAAAGGAGAAAAAAATGTTTTCTGGGTTGTCTAAAGTGCTACAGAAATGTCTCATTAGAGAAGTGCCCGTCCTTGTTTCAGTTCCAAGTGAAGTTCACCAACACCTCCCAATAAACCCCTCTCCCACAGCCTGCCTTGTCTCCAGGGCACAGTGGCTGAGAAAAAGCCAGCAGCCACTGTGCCATGGCTGCCCCATAGCTCTGTCTCTGCATGGCAGGACTCAGCCTGCAAGAGCTCACAGCACATCTTGCTCCATTTCTTTTTTCCCCAACAGTAAAAGCGGGTACAAACAGCATCCAGTTCCTCTGGGACCTGAAAGCAATGGGTGTAGAAAGCCCATGGGCATCTCCAGACCATGAAGTCCTGTCATACCAACAAACGTCAGGTAGATTAAACAGGCATCAAGATGTGTCACTATTCTCTGTGCCCTTTCTAACCATAAACTACGTGTCAGGGGGCAGGACACGGGATTTCCTTCCTCTGAATCCTTTGAAGGTGGATTTCTGCAAACCAATTTTGTGAGTACTATGACAAAACCAATGCAGGTGTAATTTTCCTTCAGGCAGGGCAGTAGGAGGGGACAGCAAGCTGCAGAGAGAACACACTAAAGGGCACTTTCCACAACAGAAAGCAAAATTGCCCAGACAATCCTCCCGCAAAAACCTGCGGGCAGGTAAGTGATCCCTCTTCCAGTGCAGCAGAGCATGGACTCCCAATCTTGACACCGCACCCAGGACAGCCACAAGCAGTTCCCAGACTCAACCCAGACCACCACCAAACACTGCTCTCTCCTTCTTTAAATCTCCAACACCTTGTCACAGAACTCCACCTTTCACACTGCCCGCTGCACAAATCCACACTTCCGCCAAAATGGGTACTGCCACCTTTCCCAAGTTCCTTCCCATGGACATCACTGCCACCCACAAGATCAAGGAATCGATCCAGATTGAGACAAACTCAATTTTAAATCTATGCATCTACCAATCTCCCTCACCATAGGTTTTCAGCTGGCTCAAGTCCCTGGTGCTGGCATGAGAAATGTCGGGGGACAGAAATGTGTGGGTCACCCCAGGCAGCTGTAGCACAACCACACGCCTAATTAAAACATCTCTGTAATCATCACTGCCTGTGGGAAGAGCAGCTGCCCTAGCATGTCCCATAGATGGTCTGTCCTGAATCATAACACTGGCCAGAACTGGGTCTGGGAGACGGCCATTGCCGAGTGAATCTCAGCCCACTTTCAGAAGACCCTAGCAAAAACAAGTTACTTAATACAGCACAAATGTTGGTCTCTCTGCCATAAAACACAAGTCTATCTTGCTACCAACACAGTTCAGAAGAGCATGGTAGCCATATGCAAAGCTCAGCAATACGTGCCTATTTGCAAGCATTTCCTCACGAAAACCAGAGGGTTTTGCAAGCAGAGCCCGCTGCGCCAATTCAGCCCTGAATCCGCAGGGGCCGCCTTCCCCCAGCAGTGCCGGTGGCACCCCCGGCTCCCCCGCTTGCCAAGCGTTATTTTTCATTCCCAAATCAGAGGTGGAGTGTGCCAGGAGACACCAAAGGAGGACTCTGGGATTCTGTGGTTCTGCAAGGCAGAGGCTGACAGCCAGTTCCTTGCCCCTGCCAGGCAGCACCCAGCCTGGGTGTTGATGGCCAGGCCCCCCCAAAAGAGTCCTTGCAAAGTATCCAGGTCTCTTTTTTCCTTCCCAGGGTAGATTTGAAATTAATTCTCTGTGCGGTTCCCTCTTCCCACATCAATCCCACAGCTGCTCAATGTCAGTGTGGGGTCTGGACTGAAGCCACTTTGCCATGTTGCTGCCTCCCAAATATCTGCTGGCGTTACTTCATTGCTTTGCTGTGGTCTTTCCCAGTGGCCCCAACTACAATAAAACAATATATTAATACAAAAAATCCTTTTAATTTTGAGTACCACAGCTACCCCATGTTGCTCTGGCCACCCAGGAAATGTTCATAAAGTCATTACAATGCCTTAACTTCCCAGATGATCCACAACAATTCCCCACCCATGATGTGAGCAATAAAAGCCCCTGGTTTTAATTCTACTGTTCGCATCAGTTTAGGTTTTACTCAGGCAACAGCCCATCCACCAGTGTGTTCTCAGTTCTTCAAACTATTTAATGCAAGCAGTGTTTGAAACAACCCTAAATCCATGTGACTAAGAACTCACCTTCTTACTGAATTCTACAGAAGTGGCTGGGTGAGATTTCTTAATAAATCAAGAAGTGATGAAAAGAAGGATCATCCAAACTGGAATTCAAGAACTTCTTATTTAACATATAAAGAAGAGCAATCAATATGAAAAATACAGAGCATAAAACCTCCTCCCAGGTGCCAACCACATTGTAATGCTATTTTTCATGCACTCTAGGGTGCTCCAGACTATGCCATTTTGGCACAGGAACATGGTTTCAGGCTGTAGAGGAGGTCCACTTTGTCCATAGTTTGTCACTGACCACACCACCAGCTTCCGGCATCCTGGATACTGCTGACAGTCTCCAGATGCTGAGACAAATTCAGCAAACTGTTTGACATGAAGAGTTACTATGGTACACAAAACCAGCCAAGGAAATTACAGTATCCTGACTTTTTCTGCCCCGCTTCTATCTACTTAAAAAACAGAAGTCAGCATTTTCGTAAAGACTTACACACCACACAAAGGGAAATGCTGAAATAATTGCAAAGGAGTGTCCTAATTTGAAGAAAAATATTAACCCCAGGGCACAGTCCCCTGCTACATTTTCCCTAATTGTCAGACTGAATTAGGACCTTTCACCCTTTCTTGCCCCAACACCAGCACTTCTGCACAGGCTGCTAAGGGTGACGTGCTCTGTAACACATCCCAACACGACAAGAACAGCAGACCACGTACACGGCTGCCGGGTTCACACTATGCATAGTTTAGACAAGGGAAGGCTTTGGCTATGAAAACGTGACTGTCAGTTTCATTTACCTTGTCATCAGCGCTTGCCATCACGGAAAGACCTGACATGAGTAATTCCCCCAGTGAATATCAAGCTGCTTTTAGCACTGCTAATAATTAAAGCCTCCCTATATTGAAAAGTAATAAGAGATTGCATGATGCTATGGAGTGAAAAACTTTTGAACTGGGCTTTGGAGGAGAACAAAGCACGGACAAATCAGGATGTGTAACCTAACACACAGCATGAAGCCACAATTGCAGGAGCAGAAAAGCTTGCCTTAAGTGCTCCAATAATAAATATTTCACTGCGACTTGAAAAAGAATTTGTTAACTGTGCAAACCACCCTCAGTATATTCCCCTGCAGTAACAGTATGGAGTGAGTTCTAAGAAAAAGACCTGTGCACTACAACTGAGACCAAACTGCAGCACCACATTTAGCTTCTTATTTAGAATCCCCTATCAAAGCCAGTAACATCATGAAGTGCCCCCGTTTTTCAGCTTCACAGTCTACAGTGGAATAAAAACTGCAAATCCAATGAGTCTGTGCTAGTTTTTCAAGTGCAGTTATACTTGGAAAAAAGAGGACCTGGCTTTTCCCAGTATTCTGCTGCATGCTGGCCTGTATTTCTTGCTACAAAGAAAAGCTCAAGTTTGTTCTAGAAAACTACAGAAGCTTAAGATAATAGTGGTTCTGAAAAGAGAAGCTAATGTTTTTCTCTTAACCATATATGCAACTTATTCCAATGACAACATTGCAAGATGAGTTCAGCACAACCAGCTGGAAAAGCTGCCCACAAAACTCAGAGGACATTTATAAAGCAAGCAGGCATTACCACAATGAGCTATCAACCCCAGGCAGCACACCAAGCAACCCTGAACGACCCACCACTACCCAGCATCAAGACCCACTGCGCATCCCTCCTTATCCAAATCCCTCTCTTCCAGAACAGTCTGGTCTCCCAGCGTGATGCTGAGTGAGAAAGCTGCGCCTCAGTAATGACTGTTCAAGTGACAGCACCAGCCTGCAAGTTCCTCTGTTTGCAAAACAAAAGCCACAGGAGTGACTCAAGTTCAAAAAGCCTCCATAAAACAATGAGAGGGGGGAAAAAAATGGGTCAAAAAGAAGAGCATTTCCTTGCGCATACCTGCTGACCAGATGTCTGCTGCTTTTCCATGTACCAAATCTGGAGAAAGACCTCAAATCATTCTTTTCTATTTTTGTTCCTTCACCAAAACTCTCTAAATCAGACCAAAAAGTCAAGATACAAAACCCCTTAGGAATTTCAGCTTGTGGAGGCCTCTGAGATCACTTTACATTTTGTTAAAAAGTAGGTTTGAATGAAATAGTCACATTTTAGTGGGTTTTTTAAACCCAAAGAATCAAAACAAGAAAACACACCAATTTTTAATTTTCCCTCCTTGTATTTTACAAAATCAAAATGCATCTTTCAAGAGCCCTCCCCCTTTGTTTTGACTTCAGTGGACTGGAATGGTTGATAGAAAACCCCCTCAGCCAGAGGGCTTGGAAACAGCTCTTCCAGAGGAGCAGACTCCACAGTGTCTCATCACGGTGCCACCCTGCCAGATGAGCAGCCCTGCCTGTCCTGGCCGGCAGCTCCCTCTGCTCCTTCGAGCCAAGCTTCTGTGACAGTGAACTGCACAGCCCCTTGTCCTCCATACAACGATTCACCCCAAAAGAATGGTGACAGGAACAGTGGAAGCCAGCCAGTTTAGGCAAGGGGCCCCATGTCCAGCCTTTACTGGGCAAACAGTTCTTGTTGAGGACACAGCAGCAGCAGCAGGATTCCAGGCTGACACTCAGCCACGGGAGAATTTGCTTGGCCAGGAGGCAGCATGATTGTTCCTGGTGCTGTGAAAGGATGCTTGAGCCACCAGCTGTACCCTGGATGGCTCTGCTGCCACCAGTGTTTCCCTGGAAGTGCTGGCCAGCCGCATGCTGCTGCAGGTAAGCTCCCTGCTACTTCAATTCTGCAAGTTTCTGCAAGCGGGGGCTCTAGTCTGACTTTGTCCCAAAATCTCTCGCTGTGCCAGGGGTGTAGCTTAGTTCATATCCTTGAAAGCGTGTACCAGCAGGGCAGCTGGCCCACTCCCTGACAGCTTCAGCAGAACAGATGCCAAATATGTAATTGCTCTGTTTACCTGGCCAAAGAGGCGGCTCAGCCGAAGCACCCGCGTGGGGCTGAAAGACAGAGCTACGCGCAGTCGCGACCTACTGACGCTGGCGGCACAAACACTGACAGCTCGGCCACATTCAGGAATGCAGAAAGAATCCTGGCCTGGAAGCATCTACCACCCACTAGGAGAGCAAGCAGCTGTTGGAACATCTGAAGAAAAAACAGTTACCTCAATACATATGGACACCTGAATCACATTATCATGTTTTTCTAAGCATGTGCCTGCACCGTAGTTGGAGTGAAAGCTGGTCAAGGCTGGTAAGATCCTGTCCAAGACATCAGGGTACTGACCCTGGGAGCAGAGCTGGCTCAGGATGGCACCATGGCAGCCCAACTCAGCCTGACTTTGCAACTGCCACAGCTTTTCTCCAAAAGTATGGTGGAGAGCTGGAGAAGCCTGCAGCAGTCGGGCACGGGAAAGATAAGGCAGTCAGTCTTTAGGCTAAAGTTTGTGAGCCAGCAGCCGTCCTGTACCTGCAGTCCAAGGCAGCTACAAAGTCACTTTTTCCTTCCCTCAGCTCCAGGTTTTGACATATTAGCACAATAGTTTGCCAAGTGCTTTAATTAGGGCCATTTCTCCCCAAGAAACAACTGCACAGGGCGAGGCTTTGAAACGCTGAGCAATGAGCACAGCAGCCTTTGCTTTCCGTAGTCCACCCTATTAATCCGTCCCTAAGACAGGACTGCTCGGTAATTGTGGGATATGCATAAAGCATCACGAATTTCACTACATCCACACCCGAGGTTATTCAATATGATGCTTTCAAAACCACCACCACCCGCACAGAACAGGGCGCCTTTTAATGCACCGGGCATCAGACCTCGCCGATGGGACGGCCGGGCCCGGGACGTGCGAGCCCCAGTTCTGGGTGTTTTGCCCGATTGCCGTAACAAGGGCGCAGGGCCCGCCCCGGCGCTCCGTGCGAGCGCTCAACGCCGAGGAGGGGATTGCGGAGAGAAGGGATCCCTGCAGTGCCCCTCGCTGCGGCTCCCGGGGCTGCTGGGGACAGGGAAAGGTTTCCCCGTGGAACGGACACTTCACAGGGGGAGCAGCGGGGACACCCTGCCCGGCTGCGGGCCCCCCGTCCGCTCGGCGGGACCCCAGCCCGACCCCGCCGGCGCCCCCGGGCGCAGCGGGAAAGCGCCTTTCCCGGGCAGCAGCCGGTGACAGCGGCCCGGGCCGAGACAAAGCGCCGCCCTCGGCAGCCGCCCGCCGCGG